>WSYH01007710.1:0-32007 GCA_036426205.1 Ascaphus truei
ACGGCTTGTGGAGCAGGAGGAGAGGCGTGCTGACGGCTTGTGGAGCAGGAGGAGAGGTGTGCTGACTGCTTGTGGAGCAGGAGGAGAGGAGTGCTGACGGCTTGTGGAGCAGGAGGAGAGGTGTGCTGACTGCTGTCACCTCAGCGTCTCACCATCTCTATGCACAGGGAGCACAGGAGCCGCTCATCAGATGATCTCCTTCATTTCCTGTATTTTTCAAGCTCCTTTCCATTGCTACAGATTAGCTTCGATCAACAGGGGAGAAGCAGGGCAGTTTTAGGCAGCACCGCAACATGAAACAGCTGACCGAGAGGGTAGATATAAGCACAGGTCCATGGCTCAAGTGCTAGTTGCTCCCTCTACATCGTGATTAGGGATGGAGAGAAGTGCTGAGCAGTCCACGGGCCACTCATGTGCCCTTCTTGGGCTGGTTGTGACCGACGGGCCACCAGTTTTACGTCATAGAACTTATCAGGAAAGTTTACGGGCCTTCATATATACAGTTCGGGGCGAGAAGGGGATTTGAAACGTTCAACAATATAAAAAGGTCCAAGAGGGAAGCATATGTCACAGATAAGTGCTAGTGATAATGCTCTCAATCGAGAGGGTGGGTCGCTCGGGATATGAAGTACTCCAGTCATGGAATATCCTCCTGGTAGATGTGCCGGAGACCAGTTCAGTAGGGACATTGAGAAAGGCTTGGCATAGCCACAAGACTGTCTTAAGTATGAAAGAAACCAGACGATGTAATGGGATCTGAGGTTTCACATAGCGTTAAGCGGATAAACTAGATGGGCCATGTTCTTATCGGCCATCAATTTCTTGGGTTGTAAACATGTTTTTCATGTTTAATATGTGGGTACTGGCTGTTTTGAGAGCCCCATTTCCTAGTACATAACTTTGCTGTGTCTAGAATTGAATTGTAGCATACAATGTATTTCATACATGTATGTATCCAAGCAGTAGTGAGTAACTTTAACATATTTCTCTAAACTCTTCAATGCAACTATTAGTTTTCTATGCATTGCGTGTGTGTAGCTGTTGGAAAGATCACCAGGACTGTGGCTCTGTCGTGACCCGCTCCCCTGGAAGTACAGCAGTTTCTCATTTCTCAAAAATCTGGGAGCCACTGTTAATTTGATTTTTTTCGGCAACGGTCTCCCCTTGTGGTCAATCAGAGGGCTTCTCCGTCCAGAATCAGCCTAGGCTTCTGCTTAAGGTGCCAGCATGTCTGCATAGAGTCCGTAGTTCAAAGTTCAAAATGCACTCACAAAGTACATGTGTGGGTAGCCACTTATAGTGGATAGGAAGCAGAATAGCAATGTATAATAGTCATACAGCGTCCAATATAGTTAGTCCTATGATACCATGTGACAGACAGTGACTAGACAATGTAAAACCTAGGGATGTTTCCCAGGTGGTTGGTGATCTCTCTCCCTACATACAGTAGATACCCCTATACACAGGGGGAGGGGGAGCCAGAGCGAGCCCTATTCTCATTGGCTAAGATGTCCCTTTCGGTTATACAGTAGAACAAACTTGTATGAAGGTAGCTCCGCATCAGTCCCCCCATTGCTTGTATTGCCATGCCAGTGGGTCCGCTGCTCGGCAGAACAGCTGAGCGCCGGGGTGAAGATGCATGTTCACCGGTACACAAGAATCACGGGGTCGCGTGTATGATGACGTCGTGATGCTTCCTGTTGACGCGCGTTTCGATTTCTCTTCAACAGACCTTACCACCTCTGTCAAAGAGAACTTTCCCCTTTTTTGTGCCTTTCCCCACATTCCAACAGTAGCACGTGCCTCATTGACGGCTGTTTCATCGACTGTAACACGAATGGTAGTAACTAAAAAGTCTGATCACAATAAAGGCCTTCCCTGGACCAGTCACTCAAAATGGCAGCACTCATCTTGGCTAGATATTTATATAATCCGGGGGGTGTGGGGGAGAGGGGGGAGCAGGAAAAAATGTGTATTTCGTTGTCTGACATCACTTTTAATCGGGGAGGTTTTGTGTGTTATCTGCACCAGTATATCAGCAGTGCCTCCAGTGTAAGCCCTCTTTATTTCCCCATATGTATTAATATCTATGTACTAGTGAGAGGGCCTGAGTCCACCTCCCCTGTACCTGAGAGAGGATTTTCAGTCTGCTAACAACCAAACTGCAGTCAGACAACGCAGCGGGAAACGGATCTTATAAAAAAGAGTACTTTATAGGTAGGAAATGAAAGAATCGCATGCAGTGGCCTTTAATGTCCCTCTTATGCAGCATCATTAGTGGGTCTGGGAGAGGGGACAGCTTTCTTGTTTCTTTTTTAACAAGATAAGCTCCCGGGAACCCTGTGCGTGTTGTTGCTATTCAATGATGCCTTAGAACCGTGGTTTCTTTATCTTTTGTTCTTACGTTCCTTTTGTTCTCTTATTTCTTTTAATAGTTTGTCTGAACCCTCCTACTGTGTACACTTTGTTTCCAGAATGCCTGGAATGCAGCGAACTATTGTGAAATACTGACGTTTTGTATTTTTAACTCTTAAATTCTTCTGAAATGGGTACAGCTGAAATATGGAGTCAAGTCGGTTGCATTTGCACGGTAGGGAATAATGTACCAGTTTATAATAAATCAAATTAAAATGTAACATCTTTATTTTCTTACAGTATATGTATTAATATAGCTGTACCTGGCGTGTCATACGCGATGTAGGAGATGTCAAAAGAGGATTGGGGAGGGGGGGGAGTGGTGTTCATCTCACTTCCTTTATGTATAGTTAGTTCCTCTCTAGATTAGCCTGATGGCCCTCTAGGTTTGCGTTTCCAACAATAGGTCCCAGGTCTTATGAAACTTTTCCGTTGTATGTCTGAGGAAGGCAGAGAGTCTTTCCATCAGCACTACTTCCCCTATTCTGTTTATGACCATTTCTTTCGAGGGGGGCGATGGGCATTTCCAGGCTGCCGCTATTGAGCATCTGGCGCCTGTCAGTTTGTGAGATCAGGCGTTTGGTCGGGGTATTGGTCTTTTCGATCGGCTTGGCCAACACATATACCAGAGGGTCAAGTGGGATAATCAGATCAGTAGTGTCCTTTATAATTTCCATTATCATTCTGCAAAATATCTGTATTGCTGGGCAATCCCACCAGATGTGGACCATATTGCCAACCTGCCCACACGCCCTCCAACATTGATCTGAGGCTTCTGGGAAGATCTGATTTAATGTTGAGGGCGTTAGATACCACTGATAAATTATTTTATAGATGTTTTCTTTTGTGATTGTACAGATGGATGTTTTGACCGCGTTATCCCATATGTCTTCCTAGTCAATTACAGTTCCAAGTCGTTGGCCCATCTGACCATATATCTATGGGCCGGGATATTCCCTGCCGCCTCGATCCCCACGTAAATTCTTGTTTATCAAACCCTTCTTATACTCTGCGTCTTTGCAGAGAGCGTCGAACTTAGTTAGTTCCGGCAACCTGACTTCTTCAGGGTAGACGACAGGATAGTGTGTGTTATTTGTATATATTGGAAGGGTGGGAAGTCTTGGACTAGCAGTTGACCTATTTGTTGGGATCTCACTTCCCTCCAAGAATGAGTTAAACATCTCGATGAGTGTTGGAGCAAGGCTCGCGAAACAATTTTTTTGTAGTAGATATTTGGCAGACCATCAGGATCCGGGGACTTATTTGATTTAAGGTTTTTTTTTATCACATTTGCCAGTTCTATTTGTGTGATCTTACAGTTTAGGTTAGTTTTCTCTAAGTCAGATAGTTGGGGCAGGTTGCAGAAGGCTAAGTAGTTTGAAATAGCGTCTGAGTTAGATGTATGAGGAAGTCCTTCCGAGAGATTCAGATCATATAAATCAGCGTAGAATTTAGAGAACTCTCTGGCTATCTCCTGGTCATCGTAGGTGATCTGCCGTTTTTGTGCCTGATGGCTGGAATTTTATTTGCCAGAACTCTGCCTTATTACCCTTCTCGTAATATAATTGGTTAGTCCATTTTAGTGCGCTCTCCACTTCTTCTATTTGTATCTTTTTTTAGTTCTACTCTGGCTTCCGATAGGGCTTTGTATATTGACTTGGAAGGGTTAGCTTTGTGTTTTTGTTCTAGTTGTACTATTTTGTCTGATAGTTCTTTATGTATTTTTTGTTTGAGCCTTTTCCTGTGGGAGGCCTCCGAAATGAATACACCCCTAATTGTGGCCTTTTGTGCTTCCCACATGTTGAGGGTTCCTCTACTGAGCCTTTATTTATTGAGAAGTAATCGGCTAGTGATGCATTAATTTTAACCATGGCTTCTTTGTGATTTAATAAGGACTCATTAAGCCACCAGTGGAAAGTATTGCTTCTAGAGAAGGGGGGGTAGAAGAGTTATTTCCACTGGGGTGTGGTCTGACCACGTAATTGGTCCTATATTAGTTTGGGATAATGCTTTCAAAAATGTTTTTGGTGACCAGGAGATAGTCCAGTCTAGAGTATGTCTGATGCGGGTTCGAGAAAAAGGTATAATCTCTCTGGCCCTGATGATTTGCCCTCCGTGCATCTAACAGTGAGAACTCCCTTATCAGCTCTCTGAATTTTTTTGATGTTTTATCGATCAGCTTTGAATGCGCCTGACCTCCTCTTGCGGATCTGTCAAATTCTGGTTAATTAACCATATTCAGGTCTCCTCCAAGGATTAGGGAAGGAAATACCTCCAGACAACCGGAACCGCTATGGGCACTCTGATGGTGCCACAGAATGCCAAGCTGTTCTGCGCAAAACTGGAAAGTGACTTTCTTTCCACCTGTCACTTGAAACCCCCTTACATACATTCGGTACATCGATGACATCCTCCTGATGTGGACCTCTGGTGAATTGGACCTCATACAGTTGCATGAGAACTTAAATTCGTTCCACCCTACCATCAACCTCAAACTCACCCATTCCCCGGACGAAGTATATTTCCTAGACACGACTAAGGAGTGATAAGCTCTAGTCACAGATACATTCCAAGATGCACTGTTTTTATGTAAACCCTTTCTTGCTTTATCCATTGTAACACCGCCAGAAGAAGAGATCAGTGTATTTCGAAAGCTCGCACAAATAAAAGCATTTTGTTAGCCACAGAACGGTATCGTCTATTCGTTTTTGATTATACAGCTCAACCCCGTTATGGCGCGGTCCTCGGGGGCCACCGATGAAGAAAGGTATCAGGCCTGTGGATGGTGCATGGCCAGTGGTAGTAATAGAGGCCTAGTGCGGAGCACATGTCTTGCTCCTTCTCCTCATAGATAGGAAGGGCTGGAACACCTTACCGCCGGGAGGGTAGGGGTCGACACCCATACCCCAGGAAGGGTAGGGCTCGACTGACTCTCACGCCTCAGGGGCGGACTCCTTATAATTTAGGGAGCTACCTCCCAGATGCAAAGGGGAGGTTACCGGATCTGCACCAGCTTTGGTTGCCACACAGACCCACAGTTACCAATCAGGGAGGCTGCGTGAGGGGGTAAACCCATAGGATAGCCTGTCACGGCCTGTAGCTACTAGGTCTTACGTGACAGGATGGGCAGAGAGTTAGCTGGACCAGCCATCGCTATACTCTCCACTAGGTGACAATTCCCATGTCCTCACTGGGATGCAATTTAGACCCCATCCAATAACCTGAAACCTTTAAGGCAGAACAGGTCATACAGATGGACAACATAACCATTTCACAGTTATTACAGACCATACCCTCCTCATCCACTGAATTAACAGCGATAAAGATTACTTAGTTACTCTTCCAACTGGAAAAACAGATAAACCCTCACTTAGTGTTTAGGGTCCGGCTTTTTAACTCGTGTCCAATTGAATAACTTGGTCCAGATATAATACACCTTAGGCGAACCAGGGCACTGCATAACCTCTGCTCGGTCTTTAAAAATACAGGTGCCCACAAGCCATTCTTCCATTACTGAATGTACTCGATCATCTTTAATGAATCTATCCTCAGCGGTTTTAGCCTTCAAACTCTGTCATAGCTAACCTCAGCTATTCATGACGATGCTGATCTATCTCATCCATTATACCTGGACCAGCCATCGATATATATATATTCGCGTCCAGCAAGGGCATGCGCCGCTGGCAAGGGCCAATTCGGCTCTTTGATTGAACTGTTCAAATCGTTGAGAGAAGGAAATATATTGGCCATGGAAAGAATGACGTCTTGGCTTTCAAACTGATCAGCAAGATTGCTTTCTTAGGGCTGGTCCCCGCTGGCTACTGCAGCTCCCGCTGTGGCGGACGCTGCAGGGACGAGAGCCCTCCCCTCAATGGCGCCGGGTCCGCTGCGAGGGGGGGCTGCAGCGCTGTGGCGCGAGTTGCTCCTGCTCTCAATAGAATTGAAAGCAGGACTCGCTACGGAGCGCTAAGCCACGCCCCCCGGCGGTTCAGCCAATGAGGGCGAATCTGCAGAGTGACATCATGGCCGCGCCCCCGTCACTCCCCCGCCACGCCCCCTCTCCCCCCACCCCCCCGGTCTTTTGGTCTGCAGCTCCCTGCAGGACCGGGGATTCGGCTGCACGCGCCGCCAGTCTTACTCCCAAAGGAAAAGTGTGATTTCTAGATGTAGCTCCATGACCCGATTTAGCATGCGACCATGTGAAAGCCAAAGAACGTCAGTGTGGTACAGCAAGATGTCATGTTTTGCACCCAAGTCCTGGCAGAAAAGCTTGAAGGGATTCATAGCTCTACACCTAATGAAGTTGACTGCTTGCACTGTAACTGCCATGGCAGATTTCACATTTGGTGGAGGTGATTTGAAGCCAGGGCATGTTGATGCAGAAAACCACGGGTCACACTAACTTACAGGGCCTTATTTTTCACAAGTGAGCCAATTCCAGATTTCTGTCCTAGCATTGAAGGTGCACCATCAGTGCAAATTGACCCCAGTTTTGTTTTCCAGTCCAGCTGATGCTGTCTAAAAAAACTTGGTCATTATGTTGAATACATCCAAAGCCTGTGGTAGCTTTCAAAGGCTGGCAAAATTAAGATTTTTCTTATATTGTTCAAGCTTTCATAGTGTGGTTGAACATACCAGCACACGAGCAATACATCTTAAACACCTGTTGCCACTTTGAGGCAGGGCGATAAGGATTTGAATGAAGTAAAGTCAGTGACATCACATGGGTGAACAAATTAAAATTGTGGGCCGAACATATCGCAAGAAAAAACTCCCATCATTGAACAAAGATGGTACTCGACAGGATTCCAAGGTTAATTTAAAAGACCAAGACGATGACCAAAAGTAAGATTGTGTATGACATCAGAAAATGTATGCAGCATTGTGGAGAGGAGAGGCTGCAACCGCAGTACCTGGAAGATCAGTGGATCGGCCAGGGCTGGAGATAAAGTGATTTATCTTTTTAAAGTTGCCTGAAGGGATGTTACAAGTTTCTCCTCATTCCAATCAGCTGCTTATTGCCAGCGTGCTGATGAATACTGCCTCACACCTCCTCTTACACTGAGAACTAGTGATTAGCACAGGGCAGGAGTGAGCAGTATTTAGCAGGCCACTGTCATTAAGCAGTTGAGGGAGAGGGGAGAAGCTACGCAGTAGAGAAATCCCTGCTCCTTCTGCACCTGAGAGGGAGAGTGGGCTTCTAGGATGGGGATAATGGTTGGGGGTCACAGACAAAGCCCCTGAAGGCTGTATGTTGCCCCCAGGCCAACTGTTGCCCACCAATGAGTTACTACTAGTACAAATAGTGCTGGTTCTGAATTGAAATTAACCCTGATAAGGACCGTTTGACACAGTAAGTCCACCCCCTCCCACCAATTCAAATTTTTCTGTTTAAAAAAAGACCCCATTCTTCTAGAAGTAGCACAGTTTAGAGTCCTGCATACTGCTAGCTAAAGAAATAAATGACTGATTTTTCTAGGTTACATTCTAAACCGCATACATTAGTAGATTGTAGCATCTATTTTTCTCAGAGGTATCGCTGATATGGTTTCCCTGTTTCCTATCTAGGATTTGTTAAAATATTTCACGTTTAAAATGTATTCGTGGATATTAAGTCAAACTAAACATCCAGAGACCTACATTTTATTATTATTTTTTTTATATAAAATGATTTAAAAATGCATGAAGTATAAAATGTTAATCTCCACTGGAGTATTTATACTTTTCAGCTGGAAAATACGTGTTTTCAGTGCATTTCATGTTGCGCATTGTAAGGAACAGCCATTTCCCCATGAGTACTGTACTTTCAAGAGCTGCCTTGCAATTAGCAAGCATTGTTTTTGGAGAGAAAAGCACCACCAATGGCAAAAATGTAATTGAAAATTGACATTACAAAAAATAGAATTTCTTTTATTTGCTAATTTCACAAACATTTTGTAGAATTAGGATTGCACTTTTTTTCTTTTCTTTTTTTTAATAAAATTGGCATTCTATTTAAAATAAACGGCAGTTTATACATCCTGTTTGCAGTCTAGTATGTAGATTCCTGGATCATCTTTCCATTTGTGTCTGAAGGCCTTTTCTTGATGTTGTATAACTCTATACAGGCATACCCCGGTTTAAGGACACTCACTTTAAGTACACTCACGAGTAAGGACATATCGCCCAATAGGCAAACGGCAGCTCGCGCATGCGCCTGTCAGCACGTCCTGAACAGCAATACCGGCTCCCTACCTGTACCGAAGCTGTGCGCAAGCGGGGAGACTATAAAGCCTGTTACACATGCGTTATTTCCATCAGTTATGCACGTATATGACGATTGCAGTATATGCAGTATGACTATTGCAGATTACAGTATATGCATCAATAAGTGGGAAAAAGGTAGTGCTTCACTTTAAGTACATTTTCGCTTTACATACATGCTCTGGACCCATTGCGTACGTTAATGCGGGGTATGCCTGTACAGGCATCCTTGGCATTCAAATATTGCACACTGATTGTACTACAGGCATAAATTCTAACACAATAACAGCGTTGGACAAACTCAGAGGTCTCACACCTTCAGATGGAGGAAGAGATACAAGAAGTCCCCAAATTAGATGCACTCCGTCACTTAAACCATAGTAATGCTTGCGTGTGTCTGTGTGTGTGTGTGTGTGTGTATATGTGTGTAACGGTGTTTCCCCCACCCGGTGGGAGATTTGGCCATTACTGGTCGTGTGGTGCATGATAGATCTAGATTAGAGGAGGGGCACTTGATCACCAGGTCTGGCTCATGATTGGTCATGCCCAGGCCTGATATCACCGCCAGTCGCTGTCACTCAAGTGCAGCTCCTCAGAGGGGGAAAACCCCATATCAACTTCTGGCAACCTGATTGTACCACGGTTTACTGCCAGCCCAAGGGCAGAATAGTAGCCATCAGGTGACCTGGCTACACTCTCCCTCTGGTGGATTCCCAATGACCCCGCTTGGGTCCCAAATTTTCTGGTACCATCTTCGAATGTAACCTGAACATAACAAGAACATTTCACACAATGGTTTATCACATTCACATATATGCATGATAACACATTTCATGGAAATACAGTACATACAGTTTTATTTGAAAAATATATCAAATGACTGCCTTACTGAATATAGGTTCTTCCCAACATGGAGAACCCTTTTATCAATAATAATAATTCTCTGGGTCGGGCTTTCTTACTAGCGCTCCTGTCTCATCAGTTACCGTAATGGAGAACACCCGCTTAGGGTTCCGTTTGAAAACGTACTCCACCCTATCCATGTACAGTAACCTTCCAAACACTCACCAAGTAAGCCATCATCTCCTGCATATTATGGAAAGTGCTCCGGCTGTGTTCTAGAATGTACGCCTTTACTGTCTCTATTAGCCACTTCTCCCTGTTGGCGTCAATCTCCCTCATTAACGGCTCGGGGACATACAGGTACTTGAACCCATGGGAGCTCCGGTACTTTTGCACTACATGCCGCTCAGCTCGGCTGATTTTAGTGAGCCTGCGACCCTCAGCCTGACCTGGCTGTACCCTGTATAATGGTTCTTGAACCGGAGGCTGATAATTATCTAGGGCCATACCCGTAGGCTGTATAATACCCAACCTGATCTCTGCTTCTCTCCTCATGGCTTCGGCAGCCTCCTCGGGGCTAAACTCAGCCCACCAATAGTCTACTATGGTTCCGGTCTCTAACAAGAACCTTGAGCAGTCCATAAAGGGCACGTACCCCCTGAATCTAGTGTGTTTGCCCTTACAGCAGACCCTGTGTAGGATGTGGCATTGATGGAACCTGAAATATCAGACACAACAGACATTGCAGTCTCTAACCCCACTGTTAACACTACATACATCATCTCCTATGTCCCTATCATCGGCTAACATCTTATTCCCATAAGACCAATCTTTCCAGTCCGCTGAGCAAGAGTCTTAGCAACTCGCGCGCTCCTCTACTTAGAGTACTTCTCTCTCGACGCCCACTCAGCCTCCCCAGGCAGTACCCCACCCTGAGATATTCTGGTAGAAGGGGTTCCTGTGGTAGCATATGTGTATGAATGTATGTATATATGTATACATACATACATACATATATACATACATACATATACACATACATATATACTTATACATACATATACACATACATATACATACACATGTACACACATACACGTACACACATACACGTACACACATACACGTACATATGATATATATATATATATATATATATATATATATACATACATATACACATGCATACATATTCGCATACATACACATGCATAGATACACATATACATACATATACATACATACATATACATATACATATACATACATACCTTTTCTCTTATGTCTTTACTGTTAGGCCACGTCCCCATTAGCCGCCTCGGTGTGGGGCAGGCAAAGCGTTGTCGCGTACGCTGGCAGAGAAGACCAGAATTTTGTCTTCCTGTGCCGCGACGCGATCACGTCGTCGGCGCGCACCAATGGAAGGGCAGATATGTCTCGTCATGGCTGTGCCCCCCCCTTCATGGACCAGCTCCGCTCTCCCCTACAGATCGCCGACCGCTGCTTTAACTGTGTGCGCGTCGCCAGGTGCGCGTGCTGCGGGTAAGACTGGGGCCGTTGCCTTAGTCTCCGATTTATTCTGATGCACTGCAGTGCGCGCGCATCTGTGACGTCACAGAGCGACGCACACAAGCACATTCTTCTGCGCGCGCGACTGCAGGCTGAAATCTTGTTTTGGATTGGACGCTTGCGTCACATGACATGGCCGTTGCAACCAGAAAACAAATTTGGAAAACACTTAAACTGTCGCCTGCATTGCAGTAGCAAGAGGCGCGACAGTCGCGGTTGGCATCAGTGTTTTGAGGGGATGCTTAGTATTTGTTTTGGCGCGGTGCTGCACACGTTTTCTGTATAATCACGGCCTTAGTTTTCACACCAGGCTACCTGTTTCTACCTTATCTTATTTCCCTCTCTCAATATCCATTGTAACCAGACATCCCTTTTACAAACCCTGTATATAATATTGTATTTCTGCCATACCTGATGAAGGACCCTGAGAGGTTCGAAAGCTTGTAGCATCTATATGTTTGTCTGGGGTGTTTCTGTGGGTTTGTGCGTTTTGTGATTGGTTGCCGCCCACCCACGGCTCTCACTCTCATTGGCTGCCGGGGTGGTGTGACATCACGCCCAGGGCTACTCACACCATATTACTCACACCACCCTCACATTGCGTGCGCCTCTGATCCAGTGGCTACACGCCATGCACCGCCTGCGGACACCGCCTGCAACGGGCTGGGGACCGACAGCAGTCAGCAAACCACGTACCCGCCGCATCACACCCCACCCGCAACCTCACTCCAACCCGCCACCTCTTCCACCCGCAGCCTCACTCCAAACCGCCACCTCTCCCACCCGCAGCCTCACTCCAACCCGCCCCCTCTCCCACCCGCAGCCTCACTCCAACCCGCCACCTCTCCCACCCGCAGCCTCACTCCAACCCGCCACCTCTCCCACCCGCAGCCTCACTCCAACCCGCCACCTCTCCCACCCGCAGCCTCACTCCAACCTGCCACCTCTCCCACCCGCAGCCTCACTCCAACCCGCCACCTCTCCCACCCGCAGCCTCACTCCAATCCGCCACCTCTCCCACCCGCAACCTCACTCGCAGCTGCAGCCTCACTCCCACCCACCGCCTCACACCCCTGCTTACCGCCCACCGCCGTGAGCGCTGGGGGGGGGAGGGGGGGAGGGAAGGAGTGCCGGGGGGGAAATGAGCGCTGGGGGGGGGGCAGCGGCAACGCCGGGTATATCAGCTAGTATCAACTACTTGTTGGTCCAATAAACGGTATCATACCCCCTACTCCCTCTCCCTCCTTTGTTACTACATGAAAGAAAGTACTGATACACTGACCCGCCCTTCTTATACAGCAAGTAGGAAAACGTGCAGACTGCGTGGGCTGCAGTGTCCTAATCTGTCATTCGTTTCCAGTTGTATGGCTATTGGCAATCTTAAAGCAGCAAACCCCGCTAACTAACCCTCCTCCTCCTCCTTTAGTGATGGGAACCCGGTGTTTCACCAGAGATGAACATTATTGTCAGCTCTAGTTTCTCAGGCCTTTACCGGGGAAGTTTACCAGCATTATTTATTGGTTGTTAGAGGGGATTGAAATGGCTATCCAATATGGGACTGCAACCGATGATGTTGCGGCTCACTATCGCCCTTAGATTTGACAGCCATTTTGTTTCCCCTGAAGGGAGATTTATACCAGGTAATTTCATTGGTAACTATCTTGTGTACCCAGGGTTCCCTGGGGCTGAAAATAGCGCAGATCCCGTTCTGAAGAAGAGGACGAGGATTGCTACTTTAAACAGTTTAATGAAATAATTTCTCTAAATCCATTTATTGCAATCATACAAATAATTGTAATTGAATTTGCCAAATCAAAAAAGTTACACACACGTTTAGAAGTATTTATGGAAAGTATTTTTTATGAATGTTGCCTCTGACATATTTAAAGTTGCATTTATTTTATTGCCCTGAAGATTTCTCATGCCGGTACTTACAGTACCAGTGACTGTGTATTAGTGACGCCCTCATCACGCCGCTCACTTATTGGGAAAACAAGCGTTCCCCAAAGAGGTTTCACGGAGGTGCGAGGCAGACTCTGTTCTAGTTAATACTGTAATTACAATTTGACGCATACACAAATAAACGCATGTAGAAGTTAGAAAAAGAACTAGGTATATAAAAAAATAAGTGACTAAAGCACGTTCCATTTGTATTCATATGAAGTCCATTGTAACCATTAAAAGAACACAACACAATTGAAGATGTGCTTTAATTGTGGTTATTTGAAAGTTGGCGAATATTTACCCACTGAGTTCATTTAAAACCAACAATCCCACCTGGGAACTTGTTATTCATTTGACATTTTTGTTTATATATATATATATTTTTTTTATGGTATTTGAAAGTTTGAATCCCCTGGAGCGTATCCGCGGTCTCCGGGTTCCAGAGGGAGAACCCCTACATTACACACCAATACCAATAGAAAGCCGTGACGTCCATCCTGGGGAGGTTTTTCTGTGTCCGTCTGAGCTGGGGAGTCCCTGGATGTTGGGGGACCATCAATGAGCTTCAAGGGAAGATTTCTGCTTAGCCAGGGATGGCTGCGTTACAAATACCTGCACCACTGAAATTACCTTTAGTACTCCTCATATAAAGTAACAGTTCTTCCTCTTTTTTTTCTTTTACAGATAAATTTAATACCTATGTGACCTTAAAGGTGCAAAATGTGAAGAGCACAACTGTGGCTGTGAGAGGGGACCAGCCATGCTGGGAACAAGATTTCATGTTGTAAGTACCAGAATGAATCACGTGTGTGTTTTATAACCCGTAACCTCTATTTACTTGAAATGATAATCGGCCACATTGTGTCTTTGTCAAGTTAACACAATACTGCTAAGAATAGAATTGGCTGCAAGTGGTATTTTTGATAAATGAATATTTATTGTAATGAGTCCTTTGACATACATATCTTTAATAATGATAATAATGATAATAGTCTGTGTGTTTGTGTAGTATATGTTAGATCTTTTAGCCATTCAGTGTTTCCACTGCCATACATCATAGAGCAATGACCAGAAAGCACAGGGTGATGCATTTGTGCGATGAGAAAGTGTTTTTGTGACATCAAGAGACATGCATGTATATTTTTATTTATATAACGCCATCCAGGTACATAGCGTGTCACAGCAGTAATACACGTGACATAATATAACACATAATGGGAGTAAGCACGTCAGACATGGTAGTAACATTAGGAAAAGGAGTCCCTGCCCTGAAGAGCTTACAATCGAAGTAGTAATTGAACTTACGGAGACCGTAGGAGGGTGTTCTGGTAAGTGCATCTGCAAGGGGTCAAGGTCAGTGCATGTATAGTATCAACCAGCGGAGCTACCTATATACTACATTAAAGAGGTGTGTTTAAAGAAAAGTCTTACAGGTGAAGAGAGAGGGTGCCAGATATTGAGGGGAAGGACATTCCAGAGGTGTGGGGCAGTGAGTGAGAAGTTTTAGGCAGGAGCGGGCTCTAGGTACAAAAGGGGTAGACTAGTGATGTACCGGGTCCAAAAAATGACCGGGTAACCGGGATTTTTTTTTTAACCCGGCCAGGTAACCTGGTGCCCGGCTGGGTAGTTTTAACTTACCTGCAGCCAGCGGTGGAGGGTGAGGAAGACCGCGGCAGAGGGTAAGGAGGACAACGGCGACGTCCTGGTGGCCGTGGGAGCAGCGGAAGACACCCTTCTGGCGTGGGCAGTAGAGGACGACATCCTTGACAGCCGGTGACGGTGGGAGCAGAAGAACATGTGACCAGAGCAGGAGCGTTACTATTGGACAGCCGGGGAGGAGCGTGCCTTAGCTGTCCGACCCGGAAGTCTTCTGATGCAACTTCTCCCCGGATGTCCAATAGTAAAGCTTCTGCTCCGGTCACGTTCCTCTGCTCCCACTGCACCGGCTGTGAAGAATGTCGTCTTCTGCCACTGACTGAAGAATATAGTCCTCTGCTGCCACTGCCTGTAGGATGTCTTATGCTGCTCCCACCGCCACCAGGATGTCGCCGTGGTCCTCCTCACACTCTGCCGCGGAATCCTCACCCTCCGCCGTCGGCTGCAGGTAAGTCTTCTGCTGCCCTGCTCCTGCCGTTCTCCAAGAGGAGGACTGAGCTAACAGAGCAGATTGGAAATTACCTGGCACCAGGTCCCAGCGCCCTGGGCTGGTTCTGGGTAATTTCCAGGGTACTGGGTACATCACTATGGTAGACAGAAGACATTATTGAGCAGAACGCAAGAGTCGGGTAGGTTTATAGCGAGAAACTAGGGCTATGATGTAAGGAGGGACAGAAGAGTGTAAAGCCTTAAAAGTGAGGAGGAGAATTTTGTGAGTCATACAGAGTTTAATAGGAAGCCAGGAGAGGGATTTCAGCAGGAGAGACGCTGAGACAGATTTAGGAGAGAACAAAGGGATTCTAGCCACAGCGTTTAGGATAGATTGTATGGGAGACAGGTTAGAGGCAGGAAGGCCGGACAGCAGGAGGTTACAATAGTCAAGGCGGGAGAGAATGAGGGCCTGCATTAGAGTTTTTAGTAGTAGAGGGAAAGAGGAAATGGCGTAGGTTTGCAATGCTTCTGAAACAAAAATGACAGGTTTTAGCTACATTATGAATGTGAGAGGAGAATGGAGGGAGGAGTCAAGTGTGACCTTTAGACAGTGTGCTTCTGATTCTGGGTGTATGATAGTACTGCCAACAGTAATGTAGAAAGGGGCAGTAGGGACAGTCTTGGGAGGAAGCATGAGGAGCTCCGTCTTGGACATGTTAAGTTTGAGTCGACAGAGAGCCATCCAGGTTGATATAGCAGAAAGACATTCAAAGACTGTATAGCAGGTATAAAGTCAGGGGTAGAAAGATAAATTTGTGTCATCAGGATAGAGGTGATATTTGAATCCTAGAGATAAGGTTACCTAGAGAGTGTGTAAAGAGAAGAGGTCCCAGGACAGATCCCTGGGGTACACCCAGAGAGAGATCGACGGAGGAGGATGTGTTGGCAAACGAGACACTGAAAGTACAATTTATTTATTTATTTATAAAATGTTTTACCAGGAAGTAATACATTGAGAGTTACCTCTCATTTTCAAGAATTTCCTGGGCATAGTTAATATGACAAATAATATATGGTTACAAATACAGTTACATAAATGAACAGGGTATACATTATATACAATACATTGCATGCACGGTTAGAGAAGATGTATATTATAGGATTATGTAACAGTTACAGACCAGATTAAAATGTGAGACAACCTTAGTTTTGAAAGAACTTAACCTGGTGGTGGATGTGAGAGTCTCCGGTAGGTTGTTCCAGTTTTGGGGTGCACGGTAAGAGGAGGAGCGGCCGGCTACTTTGTTGAGCCTTGGGACCATGAACAGTCTTTTGGAGTCAGATCTCAGATGATAAGTGCTGTATGTGGTAGGGGTGAAGAGCTTGTTCCGGTAGACGGGTAGCTTGCCCAGAAAGTATTTGAAGGCAAGACAGGAAAGGTGAACTTTGCGCCTAGACTTGAGTGATGACCAATCTAGTTCTTTGAGCATTTCGCAGTGATGTGTGTTGTAGTTGCATTGGAGAACGAAATGACAAATTGAATTGTAGAGGGTGTCAAGTTTGCCAAGGTGGGTTTGAGGTGCCGAGCCATAAACTATGTCTCCATAGTCAATAATTGGCAATAGCATCTGCTGTGCAATACGCTTTCTGACCAGCAGGCTTAGGGAGGATTTGTTCCTGTAAAGTACACCTAGTTTGGCATAGGTTTTGGATGTCAGGGTATCAATGTGCATTCCGAATGTTAAGTGGGAGTCAAACCATATGCTCAGGTATTTAAAACTAGTAACAGGAGTTAGGGTGGTCGCGTTGGTTCTGATCTGGAGCTCAGTCACTGGAAGCTTTAAAAATGTAGTCTTGGTCCCAAATACCATTGTTACAGTCTTGTCAGTGTTTAAAAACAGTTTGTTTTGGGAAATCCAGTTTTCGAGTCTCAAAAAGTCAGACTGAAGTATGTGTTCAAGGTTGGAGAGGCTATGGCTGTGTGCATATAGGATTGTGTCATCTGCATACATGTGTATTGAGGCTTCCTTACAAGCTGTGGGGAGATCATTGATGAACACTGAGAAGAGTAGGGGCCCCAGAACAGAGCCTTGCGGGACGCCACAGGTGATATCCAGGGGGTTGGATTTAGAGCCTGAGATGGACACATGTTGGGATCTACCTGATAGGTAGGACTGAAACCAGTTTAAAGCATGCTTCCCTATTCCAGAGCTCTGGAGTTTAAGCAGGATAACATGATCAACAGTATCAAAAGCCTTTCCAAAATCTAGGAATACTGCACCAGTGAGTTGACCCCATTCCATTCCACACTGGATTTCATTGCAAACTTTTAGCAGGGTAGTTACCGTGGAGTGTTTGGGGCGAAAGCCTGATTGGAATTGGCTAGGGAAATTTGTCTTGTTATAATAATCGCTTAATTGGGAGTGGACACATTTTTCCATGACTTTGGCTAGTATTGGGAGAAGGGAGATTGGCCTGTAGTTTGAGACAGTGTTTTTGTCCCCACTTTTGAAGATTGGGACAACTCTGGCAGTTTTCCAGGTCTTAGGGATATGGCCAGCAGACAGGATAGAGTTGACTATGGAAGCAATTGGTTTGGCAATTGCTGGGGCACCAAGTCTTAGGAACCTAGATTGTAGTAGGTCAGGTCCACATTGGCTGCTTAGTTTTAATTTGAGGAGCGCTTGTATAATCTCCTCTTCGGATACTGGGCCAAATTGAAAATTGTGGGCAGTGTTGGGAGGGGGTGGGGCTATATGGGTACTCCCAGGATGAGATTCAGGTTTGTGGTTTGGGTTGCGTTTCGCTAATAAGTTAGTAGCACACCCCACAAAGTAATCATTGAATGCATTTGCAATGTCGGTGGGGTTTGTCAGAGTAATATCCCCCTTAGTGATATTACTTGGCTTTTGATGACAACAGGAGAGGTAAGAGGAAATCAAGGATAGAGCATTGTTACGGATACTAAGAGTACGGAGGAAGTGAAGAAGAGGGGGGTCAACAGTATCAAAAACTGCAGAGATGTTGTGTAATATGAGCAAAGTGTAATGACCTTTGTCTTTTGCAGCATGGAGGTCATTCGTTATTTTGGTGAGGGCTGTTTCAGTGGAGTGAGCAGTGCGAAAGCCAGATTGTAGAGGTCTAGGAGAGAGTAGGTGGTGAGAAAATGGAGCAAGCTTTCAAGGAGTTTAGAGGCAAAAGGCAGAAGGGAAACAGAACGAGAATTTGTCAGGTAGGTAGGGTCAAGCTTTTTGCTTTTGAGTATGGCTATAACTGTTGCATGCTTGAAGGAGGCGGGAAATGTACCAGAGTAGAGGGGGAGTTGAAAATGTGTGAGCGTAGGGATTAGAGCCAGGGTCTGGGGTTAGAAGAGCGGGAGAGCAAAAGAGGGGCATGCAGATGAAGAGAGGAGGATTGAGCCGAGTTGTAGTTCCTGACCAGGTTGTCAGAATCTGTAGCGGAGGAAAGGGAGGAGCACAAAATGGACTTGAGCCAGGAGGTTAATAGAGCGCAGGTTTCTGCAGAAACAAGGGGTAGATGGAGGTGGAGAAGGGGTGAAGTGAGAGAGAGAAAATGAGATGAGATGGTCAGAGAGAGGAAAGAGGGAAATGGAGAAATCACAGAGTGAAAAGTTTAGTGAAAACCAGGTCTAGGTATTGGCCATCCTTGTGGGTGCTGGCTGCAGTCCATTGTTGAAGGCCAAAAGAAGCGGTTAGAGAGGAAGTGGGAAGCCCACGGGAGAGAGGGGTCATCAATGTGGCAGTTGAAGTCCCCAAGGAGAAGAACAATTAAGTCTGAGGAGAAAATGGAGAGCCAGGATTCAAAGTGAGAGAGAGAAACAGAAGGGGGATGAGTAGAGGTAGGTGGGCAATAGATGACCGCCATGTGGACAGGGAGAGGAGAAAAGGCTGGACAGTGAGAGCTTCAAAGGAAGAAAAGGAAAGAGAGGAAGGAAATGGAAGTGTTCGGTGTCAGGGGAGACCAGATATTTACACCTTTTTAACGGGATCATAACATTGAGCAAAACAAAGAGGTAAAACAAATTGTCATTTATTCCTTAAAAACAGACGTACACATAGTGGATTACAATATATAAGAGAAAAGACACACTTACTGGGGGTCTGGGTGAAAAACTAGACTTTCCTAGCTTCAAAAGTCCATATAACAAAGTTTGTAGTTGACCGGGACTTGGCCCGAGATGTCCTGGAACCCAAATGGGCATGGAATTCCACACGCCACCGCTGTGCAAGCTCCGGAGCCTCGAAATAAATTTACCGCGAAGTTCCAAACGTCCTGGAACTCAAAACCGCTCCAATCCCCAACCGCGACCGCTACGTTCATTTCTTAGAACGTGGCTGGAAAAAGTCGGGACTTAGAAAATGTCTTGACCTGAAATTTCTGAAGCCGGCTCGCTGCTATTTCTCTTGGAGTATCTTTTTCAAATTTCCCGCTGCTGTTTTGGCACACAAAGTCTTAGAGAATCTCAGCACCGGATTGGCTGCTGGCTTTCTTATAGTATTTCTGTCCCATTCATGAAATACTCCAGGCAATCCGAACGTGGGAGAATTCCTACCAGCAAATCAGAGCCTTGCAGGTCTCTTGAAGCCTGGCAAGTATGGATTTGGAATCTGACGGGCATGCACCAGCTTGGCACCTCTGCCACTTGTTAGTCAGGAGCCACCCGTGGAGTTAGGCGTCTCAAGGTCTGGGCTGGGCAAATGGTAGTTCGAAGACTTCCATTCAGCCCAGGACCCAGGTACTTGAGGCTAACTCCTCAGCCCAAATGCAGACTTGGTGGCACCAACTTGGTAGCCAAATGGTCTCTCGGAACCACTGACTTGGAAATCCCCAGCTCATATACAGTGCATAAGCATTTACCATTATACACAATGTTAAAATAAAAATATTTCACAATTTCTTCTAAGTCCCTCGTTTACTAGGTTTGACTGAATAGACGCGCACGTTCAGTTTCAGCGCTCCTAGACCTTCCTATAAAATATTTTTTTTTAAAGTTGAATGAAATAACGCTTGGGTTCAATCTCAGAGTTATTTTCTACATGCATAGGAATTTGGACTGAGACATGAAATCAGCCTTGCAACCGTATCGATGGTTGAAGCACCCCAGAACCTCTCTACCTTGTTCTGGTGATCAGGGCATATACTGGGGGAACCCCATTAACCTAGGGACCGCTGACTGTACCTGGGATACACATATCTCTATGCCCCCCATTTACCTTCCTGGTCTGTGCTGAAGCAGGGAAACCTGGCAGTGAGTCGCATAACTGTTTTCCAGGGTGGATTTTGACCAGAGTGATGGGTCTATATGTCCGCAGTTATCTGACCTGATTCCTGGATACATTTTTGGGGTAACCAGCAACTCTGGACCTTTTCCACCTAGACACAATCTGACAACACTTTTACCGCAACCCCCCCCCCCCCCCCCAAAAAAAAACTCATAGCCTGAGAATCTCCACTGGTTAGCACTCCTGGAAAGGTAAAACACACACATCCTTTATTGCAATATAATCACATACATTGCATGTACCATGGTTCCAAGAGCTGACACTCTAAATCACCCAATATGGCTCAGAGGTAACCAGCCGGGCATAATACCTTTATTGCTGGCCTGGTTACCCCTTCACCGTCAAATTCGGTAACGGCAGATAGGAGAGGAGGAGCCCCACGCCTCCACCCCTGCCATCAGGGCAAGGAGGGTGGGAGAAAGCAAGGCCACCATAATGGACATGAACAAAACAGGGTTCGAGGCCACCACAGTTCAGATATAAGCACCTGCTCACCTGTACGCAGGCTGTAGGTGTTGTTGTCGGTGTTTAAAAGTTAGTAGGGGAAGTAAATCAGAACCAGGGTTAGTGGCATCCTTAAGGAAACGTGGCTCCTGTAGATGTGGGTAATATTTCTTATACCACTGCTCGTTCCGCACGTCTAAAGTTCTCGTATAAGAATGTAATAAATAACTGATGGTGCGATGTACCCCACGAACTACAATACCTATGAAAATATTCACACTGCTGGAGATACGATAATCACACACATCAAGCTGAACTGAAGTTTCAGAGAATATTATTTTAATAAGCATAGTGCAGAGAAAACAAGAGGTGCACAATCTCGGGGGGAGATTAGAACCGCTTTTCAGGTGTCTACGGTTCTTGAGGTTCTTCTATGGTTTTATTTATGCTTATTATAATGTTCTTTTGACCGTGACTCGAGTCTGATGTGTGTAATTACCATATACCAGTAGGATAGGGAATATTTTGGAATGCCAGAAATGACTTTCAGAAATGAGAAATTGAGGTCTTCAATATGATGATCAGTGTCCCTTACACTGGCTGTGAAATGGGCTTTTCCATCTGAATAACAGCTGCACAAATGCAATATTGGGCTAGGCAATCAATGCAACTGCTGTGCATCTTTGCCTCGAAAAACATTTTGATAATTGTTTTCAGAAAATTGCTTACATTTTACTGCTACATAAAGCAGAGAGCTGGGCTTACATATTACTGCTACATAAAGCAGAGACCTGGGTTACATATTACTGCTACATAAAGCAGAGAGCTGGGTTACATATTACTGCTACATAAAGCAGAGAGCTGGGCTCACATGTTACTGCTACATAAAGCAGAGAGCTGGGCTCACATATTACTGCTACATAAAGCAGAGAGCTGGAGCTTCACTATTACTTCTACATAAAGCAGAGAGAGCTGGTCTACATAACTAAATGACTGGTTACATAATGCTACATAAACAGAGAGCTGGGGTCGACATTATGCTCTACCTAAGCAAGAGCTGGGCTCACACATTATACTGCTAACATAAAGCAGAGAGCTGGGCTCCTATTAACTGCTACATAACAGAGAGCTGGCTGGGATCACTATTACTGCTACATAAAGCAGAGAGCTTTGGCTTCATACTTACTGCTAACAAACAGAGAGTGTTCACATTACTGCTAAAGAGAGCTTGCACATATTACTCACTGGAGCTGGTACATATCATGTACAAAGCGACGAGCTGGCTTACATATACCGTCTAGCATAAAGCAGGAGAGCTGGCTCTAATTCCTGTTAAGGCTCTATACATATTACTGCTACATAAAGCAGAGGGCTGGGTTACATATTCCTGCTATCATAAAGCAAGAGAGTCTGGGCTTACATTTACTGCTACTGAGGCAGAGAGCTGGGCTTCTCATGTGTTACTGCGTACATAAAGCAGATAGCTTGGGCTTACATATTTACTTCTAACATGAAGCAGAGAGCTGGGTTACAGATTACTGCTACATAAAGCAGAGGCTGGGTACTATTTACTGTCTACATAAAGCAGGATGCTGGGCTCACATATTACTTATGCACATGAAGCAGAGAAGCTGGCTTACATGTTACTTGCTACAATAAAGCAGATGCGGGGGCCTTACATATTTAGCTTCTCAAAAGGACAGGAGGGTTACCTAAAGCTACATAAAGCAGAGAGCTGGGCCTCACATATTACTGCTCACATAAAGGCAGAGAGCTGGGCTTACATATTACTGCTACATAAAGCAGAAGCTGGGTTCAGCATTTACTGCTACATAAAGCAGAGAGCTGGGTCTTACATATACTGCACTAAGCGAGAGCGGGCTTACATATTACTCTACGTAAGCAGAGACTGGGCTTACATTTACTGCTACATAAAGCAAGAGCTGGGTTTACATATTACTGCTACATAAAGCAGAGAGCTGGGTTTACATATTACTGCTACATAAAGCAGAAGAGCTGGGCTTACCAATTACTGCTAGTTACTGCTGACGGTATTAAGCGAGAGAGCTGATACATATTACTGTACATTAAGCGAGAGGCTGGGTTATCATAGTTACTTCTACATAAAGCAGAGAGCTGGCTCATACGCATCAGCCATGCTTATTACTGTCTAACAAGACTGTTCAGGTACATATTAGTAATAGCAAGAGCTGGGCTTACCAGTCTGTACATATAAGCTAGGCGGTACATAATGCTACGGCATGAGCTGGGCGTCTGTTCTGGCTACATAAAGCAGAGAGCTGTGGCTTACATATACTGCTACTCAAGCTCAGAGGCTGGGCTTACTATTACTACTGCGCACATAAGCCAGAGCTGGGCTCACATATTACTGCTACATAAAGCAGAGAGCTGGGCTTACATATTACTGCTACATAAAGCAGAGAGCTGGGCTTACATATTACTGCTACATAAAGCAGAGAGCTGGGCTTACATATTACTGCTACGTAAAGCAGAGAGCTGGGTTACATATTACTGCTACATAAAGCAGAGGGCTGGGCTTACATAGAAACTACTGACTCTAAAGGAGCAATCCTAGCCAATTTTTCTTCCATTTTCTTAATACAGGTTTAAAGCAGGGGGTCTTCGTAGCTGAACCCCGTTAATTTCAGCTCCTGGGATCCCCAGATTGCAGAGATACCTGCCTCCGAAGGTGGTGCCAGTATGCCCTGCAGTTTGCATGGGGTGAAGCTCCGAAGACCCCCTGCTCCGAAGACCCCCTGCTCCGAAGACCCCTGCTTCAATCCTGTATTTAAAAAAAAAAGACAAAAAACAGCTTGGATTGCCTCTTGAGCAGCGTTTGATGTAGAGGTGAATTTGACACTAGTTATTGCAGGTATTAGAACCTTTTCTCTGTATCCTATCAGTTCTGTTTCATCTCGCAGGTCTCTGAAATGTCTGCTTAATCAAGTGAAAACCTGGAGGTTTTTTAAGATTTGCTTCAGAACTCAGACACGGCTCCTCACGCTTGTATTTTAATGTACAAGTCTTCTCTGTGTTGCAGTTAGGCTGCGTCCCCGCTAGCGCTGAGCTCGCTGAGCGGGCGGTGCTTGGCGAGGTGACTGGCATATATTTATATATGCAAGTCCCATCTCACGCGATGCGCGCCCGCGTATGCGCGGGCACACGCGCACGGCGCTTAAGTAAACAAATTATTTAAAGTTCCTAGCGCGCTCTGCTTCCCCTGCAGCGTCCACACACACACACACACACCCACGAGCGCTTGCGAAAATTTAAAGGACAACCGGCGCTCATGCTTGGAGAGCTCTCCAAGCATGAGCGCGCTCAGTGCCAGCGGGGACAAAGCCTAAAGCTGAGTCCATGGTGACTGCAGCCGTGCGGAGGCGCGCTGAGGCTGAGGGAAAGCGGGTGCTTTCCCTGGCCTTAGTTCGCGCGCCGTCTGGGGGCGGGCCAGTGATGTCACGGAGCTGGTACGCCCTCATTGGGCGAACCGCTCACGTGACCGGCCCTGCGCTCCCGTGAGCCCTCAAACTAAAAATTTGATAAGACCTACGCTTCCGCACGCTTGCGGAAGCGTGCGCGAGCCCCTGCTAAAGCCGCTCTCATTGCGGCTGCAGGGGCTCACTGCCGAGCGTAAGCGCGCCTCAGGCGCCGACCATGCCCGAGGCCTGAGATAGGAGGGAGAGGGAGCAGGGGGTATGATACCTTTAATTGGAGCAACATGTAGTTATATTACAAGCTTTCCAACCTGTCTGTGTCTTAAAATCTTGCAAAATGTAACAACCTCCTGATAGTGGTAAACTTTTCCTTTAATGCCATTCAGTGCTTTATATCAACAAGAGGATACTAACACAAACCCCAGAAAATAATTTGTACGTGGCATTCTTTACTACGTTGGAAATACTGGAAGTTGTGGCTTGGCCTGGGGCTGGTGTAGGCAGGCAGCTCCCAATAACATAAGATGTGGCTTGGCCTGGGGCTGGTGTAGGCAGGCAGCTCTCAGTAACAGTGCGCTCCAGATACGTTTTCACTATTTACACTTTATTATAGCACATACGCAGCATACCGTTTCTCCCGCAGGGTGTTCCAGAGGTCTTACCTAGCAAGGGTATAGATCCTTAACCTTTTGGGGCAGTTAAGTGGAGAGTCTTTCCAGTGGCTGGGTTAGGCAATTTAATGATATGAATGGGATAATGGTCATCTTTGCTCACCCCTATTCAAAACTTTTCTATTGGCCTATACTCCATCTATTGTAGCAGGACTGGATCTTCAGTTTTGTGCGTGTATATGTAGCAGGACTGGATCTTCTGTTCTCTGTGTGTATATGTAGCAGGACTGGATCTTCTGTTCTCTGCGTGTATATGTAGCAGGACTGGATCTTCTGTTCTCTGCGTGTATATGTACACACAGGGAGGAGTGCGGGTCTCTGTGTTTGTGTTACACATGTGACCTGCTGCATACGAAACACACAGGGAGGAGTGCGGGTCTCTGTGTTTGTGTTACACATGTGACCTGCTGCATACGCCACACAGGGAGGAGTGCGGGTCTCTGTGTTTGTGTTACACAAATGTGACTAGTTTAGAGATAATATGCAGAAAAGTCACTCCGTGCTGATGCTGTCTGTAATTAAGGTCCCTCTTGCTGCCGTCTGACTGAGGGACTCCACACACCCCCTACAAACGTGAGCTCCTGGAAGGGAGCTCACAGACAGAAAAAAGAATAGGCAGACAGGCGCACCAAGGGACACTAGCTCATTTATTTAAATTCCAAAACATATATATAGGTAACACAGTGATATCAGTGACACAGTGATATCATAAGACACACCAATTGAAGGTTAAAAACAATGTGAAGGTAAAAGGGGAACAGGACACTATCGCATCTGCCCTGCGCATTCAAACAGAAAGGGTCCGGACCCAATCAGTAAACATACCAGATAGCAAGGAGACACGAAGGGTCCTTGTTGCAGGGTACATGCAACTACACACGTGGGTTTCTTGACAAGGCTGTTTTATTTTGCCTTAAAAGATATACAGCACACAAAACAAAAATAGCTTTTCATCAGCAAAAACGAAAATGGCTTTATCTTCAGCAAACCAAACAAAACAGTTTATCTTTAGCAGACAGTTTATATATAAGGCAGCTACCCTTTTTCTATGCAGGGGACAGACAGTTCACAATACAACTGCTTTGCTACTCAGACCTTGTTTTCAGGAATCTCTTTACTTCTTACTCCTCTCTCATCAACAGCCAGGCTCCATGTGTCTACAGACGACAGAGAAGACCAATGCTACATCCAACATGACAGAAATACACAGTAAAATACTTATATATTCTCTTGAAATAGGGTCATTTAGTTTAACCCTTTGGCCAAAGCGTTGTAAGCTTGCGAGCCACGTCAAGGCAGACACCTGTTCGCAAGTCCTAACACTACCAGATAAAATACTAATATACCTCTATTAGGATTAAAATTCTCATTTACCTCTATTAGGAGGGAGAAAGACCACAGTGGGTCTATATCCAGCAGAATGAGGAACTTGCAAACTAGGGAAGTGGGGAGGGGCGGGCTTAAAACCTGGGAAGGAGGAGCCACTAACCTCCACCAGTTGGAACAGCTGAGAATGGGTTAACAAAACACAGAACCCCAGTAAGCTCTTTATGGAAACCCCTGAGCCCCCACAAAATATATGTATATGTGTCAAAATGGAGTGCTATTGAGCGTGGCATATGTATAGAACAGACGACAGAGAAGCCCAATGCTACATCCAACATGACAGAAATACACAGTAAAATACTTATATATTCTCTTGAAATAGGGTCATTTAGTTTAACCCTTTGGCCAAAGCGTTGTAAGCTTGCGAGCCACGTCAAGGGCTCTGACAATCCCTTGACCACACCACTTGTGTAGGGGCACACTTTTTTGTGAGGTCTGTTAAAGGGGCTGCCACTTCCGAATAGTTGGGGATGAACCGCCGGTAGTACCCTGCTAAACCCAGCAGAGAGCGTACCTGCAAAAACGTTTGGGGGGTCGGAACTTCTTTCAGGGCAGCTACCTTGTCGGCTAGTGGCCTTACTTTTCCACCTCCCACTGCATACCCTAAATATTTGGTTTCCGCTTTACCCAAGGCTATTTAGCCTTAAAAGATATACAGCACACAAAACAAAAATAGCTTTTCATCAGCAAAAACGAAAATGGCTTTTTCTTCAGCAAACCAAACAAAACAGTTTCTCTTTAGCAGACAGTTTATATATAAGGCAGCTACCCTTTTTCTATGCAGGGGACAGACAGTTCACAATACAACTGCTTGTATTGTGACATATGCACATATTCATGTTGTGTTAAGCGCTACATATTTATCTGCAGAGAGGCATAAGAACCATTGGATCCTAGAAAAATCCAGGAGAAAAGAACATTCTGATTTCGGTTTAAATTTAGATATAAAATGTTCCACTTGTTGGAAATTCAAAGAGTGTAGATTGTATAAATCAGTAAATTATATTGTTTAAGAACACAAAATGATCAATGTTTCTGTCCCATTTGTCACTACAACTTTGGTCCATTTGTTTTCATACACGATATAATTTATAGATGTACACTCCTTAAATATGAATGTGTCTATAGGGAGGAGTCGAATGTACTGTAACACCAAGACCATATTGTCTGGGGGGGGCTTTAAACTGTGAGGAGGAGGAGGAGGAGGAGGAAGAAAGGGGTAGCTAGGTCCAGATTTGGTGGTATGATAAGCACAGTCCCATATTATTCTGTTTAAGGGGGGCACGTGGCCACCCAGAGATGTGGTAATGGCAGGACTACAGGGGACTTGCCCACAATGCACTGGTATACTCGTGTTATCTACAGTATGGGCAGGGGATGCTTTTATACCAAATCATTTAGTGAAAGTGTGCGGTGGGAGCAGTAAGTAAATGTCTCTTAGCTTTCCGGTGTATTAAATGAGAAGAGAGCCACCAGCAGACTCCTGAGAAGAAAACAAAAACCTGTGCATTGTATTGTAGCATGTTCTTTTTATAGCTCCACTAGTGTATATGTGACAGGAGGGGGTAACCAGGCTCTCTAATAAAGGTCAAGCCTGTTTTGGTAACCCCATATCCGTGTATGAGGGTCCCAGAGAGTCAGTTCTTGGACCTAGTAACATTGTATCAATGTGTTATACTGTGTGCATTTTGTGTGTTTTTCCCTTTCCGGGCATGCAATCAAGCAGGGGTTGCTGGGGTATGAGTTTCAAGGGGGGTTTTGCAGAGCAACCGTTGACAGAATGTGCCTAGGAGGTTGGGGTCCGGAGTTGTGGGTTCCCCTATAAATGTACCTGGGAATCATGCCTGATTCTCGGATACATGTAGGCACATTGTCCCGGCAAAACCTCCCCTTGAAAACACAAGCGTGACTAGGTTACCCTGCTTCAGCACAGCCCAGAAAGGAAAATGAGGCGCAGGGATAAAACATGTATTCCTGTAGCTGAGGGAATCCCTAGGTTAAGGGGGGTACCCCAGCTAGTGCCAAGGTGACCCACAACCAGTATAGGGTTTGTGGGTGCCCCAACCGTATATAATGTTTAGGGGGGTGGGAGGACTCAGAGTCCAAACTGAGTCACAGGGAAAGTGTGTGGGGAATAAAGCAGATAGGAATCAAACTACAAAATGTTTCAGAAGTGTAGTGAAATACTTTAATAATGTAATGTGCTTTTTACAGTCGGAATTGATGTTCAAACTGGCTGCCCGAGCTAACCCATAGGCGCCAGTAAATCTGCTGGACATCGGAGTTCAAAGCAGTCAGAGGATGCCCAGAGGTGTGAGTAGCATTTGGTCAGTGGGGAAAGGCGGATCAATGGCAGTGCTCCGGGATGCCACTTGCTTTGCCAGACCTGGTGGAGCCTGCCTAGCGGGTGGCATTGAGATAGCCAGGGAGAGAGGTGGCAGGCTTGCGCATGTCTCTTGTCTATTTCGGATTTCCCACTGACCCGGCTTTTCTAGCCGGCTTGGCTCTGATTTGGTTGCAGATTGGTAGTCTCCGGTACTAAGAGCGCGGGCGGGCTTTTCAAATTTGCGTCTGTGCGAATGGCAGAGCAACCGGCTTTGATTTCAAGTCTGAAAAGCCTGCCCGCCAGAGTCAAAGTCCAGCTTTTTGAGGCCAAGTTCTCAGAAACTATCGTAGCGGACGCAGCTGGAATTTTATGCCGACTTGAGTTCCAGGAGATTTAGAGTAACTCGTGGTCAGGAGCGACCAAGTTACCAGAAGAGAACGTAGCGGTGGCGCATGGAATTTTATGCCGATTTGGGTTCCCGGAGATTCCGGTTGTCACGGGCGACCAGGCAATTTACACCTTTTTACCAGGATCATTCACTGAGCAAAACAAGGTAATGAAATAAATTGAAGTTTATTCACACAAATTCGCTTACACACAATGGAACACAAAATACAGACAAAAAGACACACTTACTGGGGGTCTGGGGTTGAAAACTAGACTTTCCTAGGTGCAGGGAACTCTAAATAAGAGTTTTACCCTGACCGGGACTCAGCCCGGAATCTCCTGGTTCCCAAATCGGCGTGGAGTTCCACACGCCTCCGCTCCCTTCTGGGAACTTGGATTTTTCTTGACCGCGAGTTACCACCGATCCTCTGGAACTCAAATCGGCACGAAATCCCAGCCGCGTCCGCTACGGTCGATTTTGAGAACTTGGCCGCAGAAATCGGGACTCAGACTCTGGCGGGCGCTTTCGTGGCTTGAAATCGAAGCCGGTTCCTCTGCTATTCGCGCAAGAGCAACTTTGAAAAGCCCGCCCGTGCTCTTACTACCGGAGAACTCGACTATGATTGGCGCACAGGATCTTTATAGCATTCTGAGTTTCATTCACAAAACTCAGCAGCCAATCATTGCGTGGGAAAATGCCCAGCAGCCAATCAGAGCCCAGCCCGTATGAGAAGCCGGGTCAGCGGGAAATCTGAAATTGCCAAGAGACATGCGCGAGTTTGCCACCTCTGTCCCTGGCCATCTCAATGCCACCCGCTGGGGCAGGCTCCTCCAGGTCTGGCAGAACAAATGGAAGCCCGGGCGACTGCCATTGTACTCAGGTCCGTGGTTCTTTGCACTTTCCCGCTGTCCATTTGCTCATCACACCTCTGGCATCCTCTGAAGGCTTTGAACTCCGATGTGGAGTAGACTTACCGGCCCCTGTGGGTTAGCTCGGGCAGCCTGTTTGGACATGAGTTCCGAATGTAAAAGCACATTACATTACAGTACATGAATAAAGTATATTTTAATACACTAAGGTATCTGTTTGAATATACTCCTGAGTCTCTGGGCATAGGGGACAGAATAAGAAAGATGTTTGTACTTTTATTCCTAGCTGCCTTACTCCCTATACTCTATCTTTTAGACTCAGTTTGGACTCTGAGTCCCCCCTCAACCTTATATACGGTTTGCGCACCCACAAACCCTGTACTGGTTGTGGGTCACCTTGGCACTAGCTGGGGTACCCCCCTTAACCTAGGGATTTCCTCAGCTACAGGGATACCTATTCATCCCTGTGCCTCATTCTCCTTTCTGGGCTATGCTGAAGCAGTGTACCCTAGTGATGTGTCGCGCTTGCGTTTTCAAGGTTGAGATATTGCTGGGACAATGTGCCTACAGTACATGCATCCGAGAATCAGGCATGATTCCCGGGTACATTTATAAGGGAACCGGCAACTCCCGACCCCAACCTACTAGGCACATTGTGACAACAATTCCTCTGCAAACCCCCCCCCCCCCCCCCCCTTCAAACTCAGACCCCAGCAATCCCTGCTCGCTGGCATGCCCGGAAATGGAAAAACACATCAAATACTTTTATTACGCATGGTACATTGGAATCATACAATGTTACTGGGCTCAAGAGCTAACTCTCTTGAACCCTTATACACAGGTCAGGGGAAACCAAAACGGGCTTAAGCTTTATTTGAGAGCTTGGTTACCCCATACCATCACAATAATATCTCCCCTCAATTCGTCATAATATACCATCTGTCATGAACAGCACACTTGTGAGCACTGTGTCTTATATATACAACTAGAGTTGATACACACAGCCAACTCGCTGCCCCACCTTTCTCCTTCACAAGGTACTTCAAATTAGTTAATATTTACCCTTACTCCGTTAAATAACCTTATTCCTTTAACCTAATCTTTAATTATTAAAGGTACGTATAGACCCTCAGGTCTCTGTTTATTCAGAAAACTACTGTATGCGCTTAACATAGAAATCTGTTGTAGCAAAATGTGTCCGAAAATGAAAATTACTTCCTCCAAAGCTTGCAAAGTTCAATCACAGACCAGAGTATTACGTACCAAAGTTTAGCTTTAATATACAAACAAATACAGTGCTAAAGATAGCGAAAACGATTATTACTAGAACATACAGTTAGAATAAATGCAGACAGTTTCATCAAAATAATGAGGATAAACAAATAATCTAACTTATGTTACGTTATGGTCTAACATTGATCAGATCTTTTCCCAATGGGTCTTGAGGGGAAATTGAGATTTCACATGCTCCAGCATGGACACACCCTTAGTTGAAATCGAACTCCTAATTGAAAAGTAGGGCTTTATATTCTAACTTTCCTTCATTGAGAATAATATAAGCCCACCCCTTTCATCCATCACTAATGACCATTTTACGACGTAAGTTTGAGAGAGAAACAGATTTCAGTCCTTGGCACATCCTAATAATGAAGGGTTTGGCATCATTTGATCCGTCTCATTGCAACTGGTACAAATATCTACTCGCCCCCTAGTCCCGCCCCCTAGTCCCGCTTTAAAATAAAATATATAAATAAAATACATTTAATAAATTCCTAGTCAGAACAACATTCGTTTTTGACAAATGTATTTATTACATTATACTACAATTAGTCCTTGTTACGTGTAAGTGTGTAAGTGTGTAAGTGTGTAAGTGTGTAAGTGTGTGTGTAAGTGTGTAAGTGTGTAAGTGTGTAAGTGTGTAAGTGTGTAAGTGTGTAAGTGTGTACGTGTGTACGTGTGTAAATGTCGGATCTAGAAATAAAAGCCACAGGTGAATGACTAGTTTCCTGAACCCCATAACCATTGTCTGGACGTCCCCGCTTCACAATATCTAAAGCAGCAAT
>WSYH01007711.1:0-20000 GCA_036426205.1 Ascaphus truei
CCCCCCCCCCCCCCACCAACTGAAAAATACCCATTTTGGGACAACATGTTGTTTAACTCAGTTGAAAAATCTTGTCATGTGCCTATGACATTGTCGTTATCATTTGGATGTATGTTGTTCTCAATAAAAAAAAAAGTGATATAAAAAAAAGATGCAGAGATCTTTTAAAGATCTACACCGTGAGACCGGATGATGAGAGTTCCCTGACCAGACTGTTTCCAGTGTTGGTAACACGTCTTGATACATGAAATGCTTTTTACTTATTGATCTGATGTACGCAGATTACTTACCACCCCTTCTTTTGAATTTCATTCCTTTACTAAAATGTATTACACTATGAGTGTTGTGCGCTGTTTATTTGTCTTTTTTTTCTCTTTCAGTGCTCCATGTGCCTGTCAGTGTGCAGTGTGCAGAATTTACCCGGGCGCAAAATCCTAACTTCTGCATCTGGTCGCAGGTTTCGGTTACAAAACATTTTTTTTTTTAAAGAAGAATCACAAATGAGCCTATTTTTAAAAGTGAGCATAAACAGAGAAGAAAAGAATCCCTATCAATGGCACTTGACCTCTACTGAATAAACAATATTCTAATTAATTTTATTAATATAAACAAGAGAAAACATCTGTATATAATTTAAAACTTAAATAACGCTATATAAACCGGGCTTTGAACCCCAATGTGTCCTAATTAGTAAGTTATACCACTATGACGTGATATTATGTCGGCTTCTGATCTGATCCCAGTTATAGACCACACAGTATTACAGTGGGATCAGAATCAGAAGCTGACATAATATCACGTCATAGTGGTATATCTTACTAATTAGGACACATTGGGGTCCAAAGCCCGGTTTATGTAGCGTTATTTAGGTTTTAAATTATATACAGATGTTTTCTCTTGTTTATATTAATAAAATTAATTAGAATAGTGTTTATTTAGTAGAGGTCGAGTGCCATTGATAGGTTCCGACGTTGGATAATGAGTTCCGCGGAAAATGAAATGATGGATACCAAGGACCACCTGTATGTTGTTTCAAAGTTCATACAATGCTAGTGACCCTCCTGCATTTTGCTTAAACGTTACCTTTTTCCTTTCTCCGATAACAGGGGGCTGAACCCCATTCACCAACAGCTTAGACAGTTGTTTTGATACAAAATCCTTTCGTACATGTACGTTAATGAAGCCTTAAACAGAAACAGTGAATGTTAAACACAACTCTTTATAGTTAATTGAAATTAAAATACATATTCTTTCTATTACAAAAACACAAAATGAGGAAGATTAAGTATATCAAAGATAAACAAGAACTTTGGGTATAGTTCTTAATTACACAAAGGTCCACAAAGCCTTAAAATAAGGTTAAATTGGCTGAGATTGAGAGACGTTTGGTACATATGGCATTTGCCATAGTGTGGTAAACCAGGTCCGCTCTTAGGGCTCGTCCAGGCTGAGAGCGATCTCGTATGCAACAATGTGTTTGACCACCGTGCGCGGGAGGCTCTGCTGCTTGGCGAGACAAATTCTTTTGAATATGACACGCTTGCCCTGGGTCATGTGTGCGCTTCAGCCAATGAGGGCGAACCGCTCACGTGATGTCACGGGCACGCCTTCCCCTGCGTGCATAACTACGCTGGACACAAATCGTCCCTGCTCTCATGGCAGGGCGCTCAAGGGAGAGCACACTCTCAAGGGAGAGCCACGGCCTTATTACTTATACCTGTTGGGCAAAGAGCGCAAAATGCTTGTGGATTATAAAGTGATATACTGATTCAGTCCTGACATATTTCAGACAACATTACTCAGAAGCTGTGAGATACTGTCTTTCACATATGAAATCTCATAACCGACCCATCTATATATGTATGGCCCAGTGATGCTTAAGAGATACTGCAGTAACAAGCTTGGAAAGCCCCTGAGTGCCATGTAGAGTATTTTTAACTTTACTATTCCAGCATCATCAATGCAGCTGCAATTAATAATTTTGCATGCACACAAAAAAACTGCACAAATCTAGTTGACGATCGATTTGAGTAATATACAACAATATATAACAAGTACATAACAAGGAGAAACGGGAGGCATTCATTCTTCATAGGGTGGTGGATTTGGGGGATAGCCTCCTAACAGAGGTGGTAGGGGCTTAAACAGCAAGGGAACCAAACATGCTCGGGATAGAACTTCGGTTATTCTAAATACAAAGGAATGGGGGTCTGAGGTTTTACAGCAGGTAGGAAAATGGGCAGACTAGGTATAGTCTGTCAGTAACTTCTATGTAACAAAAAGGGGCAGATGTGCTACTAAAAACAACACATACTTTATCTGATAAAGGAACAATTAGTCATTTTTTATATTTTGTAATCTTAAGATTTGTTTTAAAAACCGGCTCTGTAGAGACAGAAAGGTCACATCATTAAGGACAATGCATATAGTGTTTGAGCAATAAAAGAAAAAATTGTGTTAGTTGGATGGCTGTGGTAGGAGTAAGAAAGACAACAGGAAATCATTTTCATTGAGAAAATTGAACTTTAATAACACAGAATATAAGACCCCTGTTCAATATGCTGTGAATCTGTTTACGGTTTTGACAGGGACGTTTTAAGCCCCATTCATATGAATTGGGCCTTAAGTTTCTCTAACATAGAGAAAACTATGTTATACTTAATAGGGGCCCAAGTGAGATGTAGGATTGGCAGTACTATGACTGGGAATAAGGAACAGGTGGATGAAACAAATCTTTTTTTTGCAGTTTGTGAAACCTTTAAGACACCAACATATATTCTTCTTGAATATGGTCATTTATGAGCTCTGGAGACAAACATGCTCATGTATTATGAGTATAAACACATATAAGCTATGGCAGGGCTCTTCAACTAGTTCTCCACAGGGGCCAGATCAGAAGACACGTAGGAATAGAAGATCCTTCTATTAGGGCACTTCTGGTTTTGAACCTGTTTAAAGGAGCAATCCAAGCCAGCAATTTTTTTTACTTTTTCAATTTTTGTTTAAATATAGAATTGAAGCAGGGGGTCAACAGAGCTGAACCCCATTCATTTAAACTCCAGGAACCCTCTGCTTCTGGAGATATTTCCCTCTGAAGTAGGGGCCAGTAGCCGGTCCAGCTGAGCAAGCTGGGCTTTAAAGTTTAAAGCTCCCGCGTTACATGGGCCAATAGGAAGCTGCACCGATATCACGGCTTCCTATTGGCCCGCAGAAGGCAAAATCTTTGCACAGCGGCCACTATGTGATCCCTGGCAGCTGAAGAGAGCGGCTACCGGCACCTAATTCAGAGGTGGGACTCCCTGCTTCGGAGATACTCGGAGCTGAAATTAATGGGGTTCAGCTCCAAAGACCCCCTGCTTCAATCCTACATAAACAAAAAGTGCAAAAAAAATCACCGGCTTGGATTGCCGCTTTACCTGTAGTTCACACATAGCGCTTCTTAAAATGCAACTCTTCAGGCACGGTATACATGTCACACACCCCATGCGTTTGGCTGAAGCATTTTTGTTTCCTCGTCTCTCTATGCAGTGGAAGATACACTAAGACTACAAAGACACCATGATATAGGTCAGGCCTGCACAACACGCGGCGCGCTGGCACTCACTGTGCGGCCCGCGGCGGTGGCTCTCCTCTTCCTCCCTCCCCCGAGTCTGCTCTCCTCCTCCTCCCTCCCCCGAGTTCGCTGTCCCTCTCCGCCACCCGCCACGAGCAGAGCCCGCTCTCCCCCTCCTTCCCCCCAGCCCGCTCTCAAGACTGCACGCTCTTGTAGTGTGGCACTTCCGGTGCCCGCTGCTTGCGATCGCGCGCAGTCCTGCCTGCTCTGCCGCCATGATCTGAGGTGCAGGGGGGTGAGGGGAGGTGCAGGGGCTGATGTGAGGTGAGGAGGTGCAGGGGGTGATGTGAGGTGCAGTGGGTGATGTGAGGAGCAGGGGGATATGTGATGTGAAGAGGGGGTGATGTGAAGGGGGGGTGATGTGAAGGGGGGGTGATGTGGGGGGGTGATGTGAAGGGGGGTGTGATGTGAAGGGGGGGGGTGGGGGCGGGTGATGTGAAGGGGGGGTGATGTGAAGGGGCGGTGATGGGGGGAGGTGAGGGGGGGGTGTGATGTGAGGCGGAAGTGATGTGCAGGGGACCGGGGTGTGAGGTGCAGGGTGGGCAGGTGGGTGAGGGCAGGGGGGTGATGAAGAGGTGCCGGGGGGGTGATGGAGGTGCAGGGGGGGGGGGTGATTGAGGGCAGGGGGGTGATTGGGGTGCAGGGGAGGTGATTGGGGCAGGGGAAGGTCATTGGAGTGCAGGGGGGGTGATTGGAGGTGCAGGGGGGGGGTGAGTGTTGGAGGTTGAAGGGGGAGAGGAATGATGGGGGTGCAGGGGGGGAGAGTGATGTGAGGGAGCGGGGGGGAGAAGATGTGAGGTGCAGGGGGGGAGAGTGATGTGAGGTGCAGGGGGGGGAGAGAAGGTAGTTGTGAGGTGCACGGGGGAGGAGATTGATGTGTGAGGGCACGTGGGAGAATGATGTGAGGTGCACGGGGGAGAATGATGTGAGGTGCACAGGGGAGAAAGATGTGAGGTGCACGAGGGAGAATGATGTGAGGTGCACGGGGGGAGAATGATGTGAGGTGCAGGGGGGAGAAGGATGTGAGGTGCAGGGGGTGGGATGTGTGTGGTGTGCAGGGGGGTATTGTGTGTTTGATGTGGAGGGGGAGTATGGTGATGTGTGTGGGGAGGGGGAGGAGATGGGGGTATGAGAGATAGAGGGGAGTATCGCAAAGGTTGATAGTGAGGGATTCTGGGGGAGATATGAGGATGATGATGAGGGGTGCTGGGGAGATATATGAGGATAATGATGATGATGAGAGGTGCTGGAGGAGAGATGAAGATGATGATGATGATTTTACCCGTGCGGCCCAAATGTTTTTTCCTTGGAGCAGTTCGGCCCTTCTCGCTTTACAAGTTGTGCAGGCCTGATATAGGTAATGTAGTACCTACTGAAATAGGTTTTACCATGACGTGGTTATAGGCTTAAAATATTTTGGTCAAAGTATTGAACTAAATGACCCACGTTAATGAAGAATGAATATAGATTAAATACATCTTAATATACTAAACAACCTGTCATTGGATGTAGCATTTGAGGCCTTTTTGTCTCGAGGAATAGAAGGCCCACAAGTTTATTCTAACATATTCTCGATACATTTAAAGACTTTCAAACTATTATATTTCCAAATTTTTCAAGCATAACATCAGCACCATGCATACTGTACTATAATAACTACAGTACTGTATGTATGGTGCTGATGTTATATTTGACAAATGTACCACAACTCATAAGTGCGATTCAATGTGAAAAATTACACTTACAATCGCTGACTCTGCAACTAGTGTGAGCAGAGTACAAGGACAACATTGAGACCCTTAACGGGTCAAATTTGGCCTATAGGCTACCAGTTGAAGAGCCCTGGGCTATGTTATGTTAAATAGCTATAACACCTTATTATCCGAATCTACAAAAAATGTGTTATGTTTTCTGCTTTTTACTATTTCCCGCCAATATTAAAAAAAAATCTACATTTCCCATCATCACTAAAACTTCAAAGGTTTAATGACTTACCTGGGCCAGCAATTTCCACTTTCTCAATTAAGTCATTGTTGGGAATGTTTTTAATTATTTTATCAGCAATTTCTCTTGGACTCACTTTTTGATCCTTGGCTTTTAGCATCTGAAATAGGAAGTCGGAGATCACACATTCGCACCAACAGAAATGTAGGCAAGAAACGGGTGAATCCATTTTAAATAACATTACTGGGAGTTTTATCACGGTCAATGCTCCATACAGAACAATTTAACCTTGCTCCTAGAGACACCTAAAACCTTGTGACTGTGACATCGCTTGGTGGCCAGAGTTCGGCATCTCTGTAGATAGTATTTCGAGGTTCCCTACAAAACGGGAAACGTTGTATATCGACAATGATTAATAACAAAAACAAATGTCTACTCCTGTTAAAGTAAGCTATTTTTAACACAGGAAAGTGTAATCCCTAAAGGGGTCAGTGTGTACCCCGCACAACACCAAAGGAGGGTATGATAGTGTCCTGTTATGACAGGAAACTACACTGCAATGACTGGTGTAGGGGTGGTGCTGACTAGGAGTAAATAATATTCTAGACAGAGGGAAAGAAAGCTCCCTATTGTGTCGCACTGGAGAGATACCCTTACTGGTGATACAGTGTATGTGTACATAGAGGTATGGAGTCAATATATAGCTGAGGCAGATCTCAGGCCTACATAATTACCTACAAACACTAATCCACTCATTACCAATACCCCACATACAAACACCTATACAGACATACCGAGCTCTTAGTCTCATTCATAGAGAAAAGCACTCTCATTTATATAGGATCAGATGTCTGACGACCTAAGGTTGTATTGAAGTAGCTATTACCACGTTAATTCAATAGTATAACCGTGGTATACAACACAGTGTTTAATAGCTATTGTCATTTCCAACACTGGCGTCTAGATTCAGCACACTGACGTCTCCTTTCGTTTTTAATTTGTTTTAATATTTTTGGGTTCGTTGTTTACTTCACTGCAATTATATTTTAATTAGTCTATTAATAAATTATTTTAAATCCGGTAAGGGTGTCTCTGCAGTGCAACACAATAGGGAGCTTTCTTTCCCTCTGTCTACGAAGCTATTTTTATGCATAAAAGCCTTCATATTTTTAGTATTGAAAAAGTTAATCTTAAATTGAAGTTCCCCTTTAAGTGATACATGGTTGCCTAAATTATTATTATATTATAATTCCGCGGGAAATTAAAAAATGTGTCCTAGCTGCTGGCGGCTGTCCTGAGTGTCCTGGTGGGCGCACACAAGGTCACTCTCACAAATGTTGTCAGAGCGGTGGCTGCACAAGGTGTCCTGCGGCTGGGGAGGACATTTAAAGATGACGGCTGAGTGAGGAAGACATTTAAAGATGGTGGCCGGGATGGCTGCACAAGGAAGACCTATAAAGATGGCGGCCAGGGCAGTGAGGTGACTGGCGGCAAGACGACCTATTGGGAGTCATCCTCGCCGCGGAGTGGCCAGATGGCGATTTGGCTGCAGCCACATGTCCTAGACCAGGGGTGCGCAAACTGGGAGCGCGCGCCCTGGGATTTTGTTTGGGGGGGCACGGTGGTTGCAGCGGCCCCGCGCTCTACCCCGAGGCATTTAAGTTACATGCCGGGGGTCCGCGCAAGGCCTCTGCAACCTCAACGTACCGGGGATTTGTAGTCTTCTGGACGCGTCGTCATGGCAACACAGCGTCAAATGACGCCACGGGGTCATGTGACATACGTGTCGCCATGGCAATGCGCATCAAAGGACGCTGTGGGGTCACGTGACGCCGGGTCGCAGAGAGGGGGGGAGGGCGCAAGCGCTGGGGCTGTCGCACAGGGGGGGAGCAGCTCCAAAACTTTGCGCACCCCTGACCTAGACAGTGCAATAGGGCTGCCTATTTCAAAAGAGAAAATGCTGTGGCTTCCTAAATGGTTGATATAGCACCTCAAGGAAGCTCTTAATACATTACAAATCATTAAAAGGGGAATAAAGAGTGGGGTGGGGATACAGTAAGTTGTCTTATACCACACAACGGATTTTGAATGAAATGCTGCTTTAAGCCAGAAGGGCTCAGCTTTGCATCACAATGCCTACTAACTTTATACACCATAATATCGCTTAAGAAACTGTTCCACGAATGCTACACATGTATAGTTAAGTGGCAATACTACAAGTGGACCCTGGCCAATAAATAAAAAAAAACTACTACAAAACTACTACAATCTCACTTGTCAGATAGCATTCTGCTGTGCAACTGGAGTATATTAATGATAGAAGAAAAGGAAAATAAACTGAAAATTAATGTTCGGAATAACTGTATAGAAACAATCTTTCTATTTCAAAAGGTTTACCTGCTTGGAAATATGCAACCAAACAGTGAGATTAGATCTATATTTCCCATCTATTTTAAAAAAACAAATACAAAGTGTAAAGTTACTCTGCTATTCCATAGTGCAAAAAACAAGTACTGAATGTGCAAATTGCATACAGCAGGGCAGAAGAAAGGCCATACAAACATGCCACACTTGTCAGGTGAATAGATGAATATTGTATTCTTCTACCTGTCTCTCATGACATGAAATCCTAATATCCTACAATGTAATATGCTCACAGTGTACATGTTTGCAATGTAGATAAGGCAATCAATAGTTATCGGTTTACCTGTGTCATGGCCATGGCACTGTTGCACTGGTAGTCCCCAAATTTCGGCTGCTGGTTCGGTGTGACTGCCTGGGGGACATTTTCCAGATCAGGATATGCAGATTTGATGGCCTTCTGAAAGACCTCTTGAAGTTGGACATTGATGTTGATCATGCTTTTTGCGGACTTGTTTCTTTCCTCTTGGAGACTCTGGGAAGAAGTCAAGTCTAAAAGTTGTACTTTCTTTTTGCATGTCACATTATTTCCTTTTTCTCTTTAATGCAGCTCAGGCACATCCTGAACCACTTTGAGATAAGTGGCCGGTGGGTATGTAGCTTGACAGAATGTCACCACCATATGGGGCGAGAAATATAGGACAAGGGTAACCTTGTCTTCTAGTGTTGTACCGGCTCCTACAAAGTGCCGGGTACCCGGGAAAAAAGAAAAAAAATTGCCTGCCGGGTAACCGGCCAGGTAGTTTTCACTTACCTGCAGCTGGAGGTGGAGGGTGACGACCACGGCGGAGGGTGAGGAGGACCACGGTGACATCCTGGTGGCGGTGGGAGTAGCGGCAGACATCCTTCATCTGCTGATGCCACCGCCTGACGTCCTTCACAACCGGTGCCGGTGAGAGCAAGAGAACATGTGACCGGAGCAGGAGCATTACTATTGGACAGCCGAGGAGTGCGACTTCCGACGCAGCTCCTCCCTGGCTGTCCAATAGTAACGCTTCTGCTCCGGTCACATGTTCCCCTGCTCCGACTGGCACCAGCTGTGAAGGACGTAATCTGCTGATGCCACCGCCTGAAGGATGTTTGCTGCTGCTCTCACCTCCACCAGGATGTCGCTGTGGGCCTCCTCACCATCTGCAGCGGTCCTCCTCACCCTCCACCTGCAGGTAAGTCTTCTGCTGCTCTGCTCCTGTCATTCTCCAAGAGGAAGACCAAGGGAGCAGAGCAGAACGGAAATTACCCGGCACCGGGTTCCAGCCCCCTGGTGCCGGTTCTGGGTAATTTCCGGGTACTGTAAATAGTGCCGGGTACAGGGTAATTTCCGGGTACCCGGTGTATCAAACACACAGATACCCAGCAATTTCTCAGAAACCCCCCCAAATTACCACAAAATATATATATGTATATGTGTCAAAAGGGGTGCTACTGGGCGTGGCTAATTGTATAAAACAAGAAACAAAGAAGTCCAGAGCAACATCCAATGTGACAAAATACACCGTGAAAATCCTATATATCTCTTGAAAAAAGTGTCATTTAGTTCACCCTTTGGCCAAAGTGTATAAGCCTGCGAGTCACTTTAGAGGCATGACCATAATATCGCAGGTCCAAAACACTAACTGATTAAAATCCTTATTTACCTCTATAATTAGAGGAAGAATGGTCCTGGCATTGAACCTGTCGCAACCAGCTGCATGAAAAGAAACCTGCTTACTTGGACAGTGGGGAGGGGGGAGCTTTAAACTCTGTGTGGTAGGAGTCACTAACCTCCAAGACAGCTGAGACCAGCTGTTTAGCTGAGCTTCTACAGATCTACCTTCGTAACCCCTAATCATAGCTACTGCTTTGAAAACATAGTACAAACATATTACATTCTAACAGTTCCAATTGTCTAGATTAGACCTTGATTGTTTGCAAGCTGTGATACCGATTGATGGACAAATATAGCACTTTTTATTATTTAACAAAACAATGGTCGACGAGTGACCATATCAACATACATTGTACTGTAATAAAGTGATAGGAGCTGTTTTCATTTAAAATATGTTCTAATTTTAAATAAAACGAGTCAGTGAGTAAAGGTCCTGACTATGAAAACAAATTACAATATTTGAAGTAGGAGATTCTGGCTCAAATCCCCGGTGTCAGCTCCTTGGGCAAATCACTATCTCCCTGCAGGCACCAAACATATATGAGACACACACAATCTTTAATAGTACCAACCGGAGTGCTTCTGGGAAAGTGACATCAAATATACAACAGTGAAGAAAGAAGCCCTAATGCACATCCAACATGGTGTGCATCCATACATCCAAAACACAGATTGTAATCCCGTCAGGGACAGTGACTGTAAAATTCTACGTACAGCGCTGGAAACTACGCACTATACTGTAATTGTGAAGTACTTTGAGTCCCATTGGGAGAAAAGTGCTCTCTGATTTATTATTATTATAGTTTAAATTAGCAATTCATGCAATTTTTTTAAGTATTTTTTAACATAGGATTGAAGCAGAGGCTCTCCGAGCGGAACACCATTCATTTCAGTTCCAGGGACCTCCAAAGGGGTGCCGGTATCTCGGCAAAGTTTAAAGCTCCCGTGTCACACGGCCCAACAGGAAGCAGAACCTGATGACGTAACGGCTTCCTATTGGCCAGCAGGGAGCAGGAGCTTTGAAAAGTGGCCATTACATGAACCCTGCTAGCCGAGCGAAGTAGCTACCGTCTGTATCTCCAGAAACCGGGGGTCCCCCGAGCTGAAATTAATGGGGTTCAGTGCCGTAAAACCCCTGCTTTCAATCCCATGTAAAAGCCTTTGGATTGCCTCTGTAAATGACTACGTAGGAAGCAGTTACTGTGCATTCTATAAGTATACATTATACTTTCACTGCTAACCAATAATATACTTTTGTTTGTGTTTACATCACACATGGGCAAGGTTTAAAAACATACGCTATATCATGAGACAGAGATCGTCTTCCAAAGTGATGTGCAAAATTATCAGCACGTTTTTCTTAATTTTCCCATCTTTGTGCAATTTTTAGTACAAATTGTTTAAAATGTCGCCAATTATGACCAGAATTTCACCACATCCGCGAGAATTTTGGTGTCGCGTCATGGGATCTGAATTTAGTGTCATGTGAACAGCAATTTTTTTTTGTCTGCAAAAATGTTCAAATTTTCACTACATTTTTCGCAAGACTAAGGCTACTTTTGTCTTTTTCCTAAACTCGTGTTTTCTTACAGACTGAACTCTAATTGAAATGTAATAATGCTAACAATCATATTATAGGGGTTATGTCTGAAAGTCTTTCAACTACAACACTAAGGAAAACCAGGTACCAAAAAAAACAAAAAAAAAATCACAGCTGATTTATCAGAGAAACATTTCTATTTTCTTTGATGAATATTATGTTAAGTGAATTCTATAAATTACATTGGTAATAATAATAATAGCATGTTCTTGTATAGCGCTGCTAGTTTTACGTAGCGCTTTACAGAGACATTTTGCAGGCACAACAATGATAGAAAAACTACAGGCTTCAGATGACGACTGCTTAAAAAAAATGATTTTATGGGGATTCACAAACCACTGGTCATCGAATGACAACAGCTGGAGAACCCGAACCAACGTGGCTTATTTTAATATGGCGGTCCTCAACTTTCACATTGGAGTTCTTCAATTACAAAAAATAGAGCAAACAAAAATATTTGTCATTACCCATTTTTTGGCCAACCCCTACAAACATGGCTCACCAACTGGTGGCCACCGAGCAAAATCGGACCCGAAAGACTTTGGAGTGGCCGTTGGACTGTCTGTACGCGCCCTTTTTATTGTAGTTGCTCAGGAAGTGAAGTAAAGTGTTTCACACTAAACTTCACTTGGAAGTTAGGGTAATAAAAATATATATGGTACAGGTGTTATAAATCTTTGCAAAGTCTTAAAGCAGCAACACAAGTTTCAGTTAGTGTGTTTTTTTATTTTTTTATTACAGGATTGAAGCAGGGTGTCTCCGGAGGTGAACTGTATTACATTTCAGCTCCGGGGACACCCTGTTTCCAGAAGTATGGTACAGGCATACCCCGCTTTAAGGACACTCACTTTAAGTACACTCGCGAGTAAGGACATTTCGCCCAATAGGCAAAAGTTATGCACATATATGACTATTGCACTACAGTACATGCATCGATAAGTGGGGAAAAGGTAGTGCTTCACTTTAAGTACATTTTCGCTTTACATACATGCTCCGGTCCCATTGCGTACGTTAATGCGGGGTATGCCTGTACTGGTATCTCTGCAGCCAGGGAAATACTGTGCCTAACAGAATGGCGGCGTTTAAATGTCCCGCGGCACGCAGGCCAATAGAAAATCGGAGCGACATCCCTTGTGGCTTCCGATTGGCCCGCAGGACCAGGACATTTAAAATCCCCAGAGATACCTGCACTCTCAAGGAGGTAAGTATCTCTGAAGCATGGGGTCACCGGAGCTGAAATTAGTACAGGTCAGCTCCGGAGACCCTTGCTTCAATCCTATAATAATACATTTTAAAAAATTTGAAAATGGCTGGTTTAAAGTATAATTGTTAAGTCTTTAAATGTATCAAACATTACATTATAATACTCGTGTCCCATATACTCCTAATTTTGTTTTCAGATCTAGCTCTTCAGAAAGCTAGTCGCAGAGCCCTTCCCTACAAGTTCCCACAGAATCCAAAGGTTTAATCAAAGTACAGGATGAAAACTACTGTAGCCCAATAAACATATCACTGTCATTAGTTCACTTTGGTTCAGCGTCGGTCAGAGCCCCTTTCTCGCCACTCACCTTGCGCAGAATGTTCAGACGATACTTAAGCTTGGCGTTCTCTTCCCTCAGTCCGTCTAAGCTCGGCGTCAACCCTACATTTTTCAGGCTTTCTACCTGAGCAGCCAGAGACTTGATCTCTATTTCCTGAGACGAAGAAAAAAAGCATACATATGTTGGATGATTTCCATGGGTAAGCAAAAGTGAAGCTGAACTTTACATGCGACAGTAAAATAAACAATGAATTCGGTCAACATTGCACAATGTTTAAAAAAAAAAAAAAAAAAACAGTACATTGCATCAGATTATCAGATTCCAGTAACGGCACTTATTATTTATGTAGTAACTGAGAAAAGAGACCATTTTATTTTATTTTTCTACTAACCGTTTTGCCTTAACCATATTTTTTACTAAATAATGTTTTTTTTTTTTTTTTTTTAAATACACATAAAAGCATCACGTGTCAGAGTTGTAACATAGAGACAACAGAAGGAGGTTCCAAAATAAACTCAACTGATTATACACAGACAATGTTTCCTGTATATTACCTAATAGTCAGGGCTGCCAACAGAAATTGCTGGGCCCAGGAGAAATACAAGAAGCAACCCCTCCCCCCCCCCCAACAAACTGGAGGGAGGTAGAAGGTATAGGCGTGGGGGCGGTATGAGGTGGTAATGGGCCTAGGGGGATATAGGGGGGTAGTGGGCCCAGGTGGGGTATAGGCAGGAAGTAATGGTTCTGGGGGGCTTATGCAGATTGTATTTTAAAACACAGGGAAAAAATGGGGAAATCGCCAACAAAAAAACGAAATAAAAAAAAATATCTGATGAGACAAAGCAATTACTGAGGAGAGAGGAAAGCAATCCCAAGAGGCAGGAACAAGAATTTAATATGAAGTGCTGTTAAAGAAAAGCCGCAAACGTATAAAACTGAAGATATATAACTGGGTGTACATTAAAATGCATAAAAAGGCATGTTATGTGTACACAGAAATCAATGCAAAACGCAAAAAAAGGAAACAATAACAACTTGTGAATTTGTAAATATAGTGACTATATGTGAATGTGTCAGAAATAAATGAAATGCTAATAAGCTGTAAAATTATTATTAAAAGTGATGTGAAACACACTCCAGTATATGCAGCTTAAACATTATGTTTCCTCGATACGACCACAAGAAATGTGGACTAAATCCTTGACCACTTTCGAGAGGCTGTATCAATCAGGCATATACCATAAAGGGACAATCGCCCAGTTTTACCAGATACTGATACAGCAACATAGAGGGCAAACAAGCAAAAATATATCAGATTGGGGAAAAAGATATAGGAAATATCATGGAGGAGGAGGACTGGGAAGAAATATTTGAAAGAATAGCTAAAGCTTCCAGATGCTCAGCGGTTAGAGAAACTAATTTGAAAATCCTTCACAGATGGTATTACACGCCTGTGCGTCTCCATTCTTTTTTTCCATCAACTTCCCCCATGTGCTGGCGTAACTGTGGACAAGTGGGCACGTTTAAACATACCTGGTGGTCTTGCCCCAAGATCATCCTATACTGGGGAAGAATCAGAAGACTAATAAAGGGGGTACTAGGTTTGGACTTGACATGGGATATGGAAACTGTACTTTTATTAAAACCTACAGACGGTCTCGAAAGGAAGGCAGACTATTTGATAATACAAATTCTCTCGGCAGCTAAAGCAATGATAGTGAAACACTGGAAACAGAACGATTTCCCACCAATCACAACAGTAATGAATAAAATGAACCATGTTATGACCATGGAAAGACTAACCAGTCTAGTCCATGATAGATTTAATAGCTTTTGACAACCTGGGACCCTTGGGCGACTTATATATGGCAAAATCCAAATCTGACCTAAAACCGTGAACTCAGATACGACCTCAAATCAAACTGTTTACATTTCTAACACACAGGATGTCTTTTATATTTTTATATAAATATATGTATACCTCTACTTGCATGTTCCCTGCGTGGAGACCATAGTGGATGATTCCCCCGAACCCTCCCCACCCACCCTTTTCATTTTCTGTACCCCCCCCTCCCTTTTAAGTTTTGAAAAACAATAAAATACAAGTTAAAAAAAAAAAGTGATGTGAAAAAAAAGTATTAATATTGCAAATAGAAACTATATATGTAAATAAAAATAATATTTTTTTTAAATAAGTGCTATTCACAAACCAATAAAAGTCCAAAAATATTTTTGACAGAGTCCCAACAGTATAAAGTCCCACTGGTTAGTGAAACTCCATGTGCATCCAGAAAAGGAAGTCTCTTAGGTGTACTTTTAACTTCTCTTGACAGACCAAATACAGTAACACCTAAAAGTAAAAACAGAGAGAAGCACACAACCATAGTGCAGTGATTTCCTTTCATGTTATAGATGAGTAAACTGCAGTTTATGTGCTTACAATTGAAAAAACTCATTCAAGCTTTACAGTATGGTCACCGACGGCTCTGATGGAGCTTTCAGCATACATACAGGGGGTGATACGTGGCTAGCCGTCTCCTCGCCTCCGTGTCGTAGCTCGGCCCTCTTCGGACCGACAGTCACACGTCAACTGGGTCCTGCATGCAGAAGTAGCTGAACATTAAGCTTTCCAACATAAAACCAGCAACTAGATGGGCAAAGGTCAGTGACAGAGAAAGAAGGTGAGAACCTCTGCCAATCTGATTGCTGTTTTTATGTCGGAAAGTGGCTCAGCTGTTATTACCTTAATGTTCAGATACTTCCGCATGCAAGAGCCAGTTGCTGTGTGATTGTAAGAGCATAAACTGCCCTTTACTAATCTTGAACATTAAAAGAAATCACTGAACAATGGAAGCGGGCGCTTCTCTCTATTTTTACGTTTAGGTATAACTGAAGATGAAAGAACATTTGACTGAGATACAGTATGTTGAAGACTACCGAATATAACAAAAGCTTGAAGACGACAAAGCAGTAACATGATTAGATTGAGTGTAATAATTTACTTCTAACAAAACAATGGAGCAACAATAAAAGACTGTGCATTTATCAAAGAGAGTTGAGGACTTCGAACTGAAATTCTATGAGAACACAGATAACACGGGGCACATAATCCAGCAGAGGAACACGAGAAGAAACCACCAATGGTGTAACATGCGTCTTTCCAGAAGTGGCAAAAGCAATAAAATCCATGAAAAATGGAAAGGCTGCCGGGGAAGCTGGATTTACAACTAAAATCTTGAAATATGCGGGGGAAGAAGTAGAGAAAGTCCTTGCAAAATTATCATCATGCTGCTTGAAGAACAGGAAATTCCTAGAACAATGGAGCAATGTCATAGTTATCTTCATCTACAAGAAAGGAGAAAACAAAGACCTCAAGAACTACAGGCCAGTCTACTTCCAATCACTTACAAGGTTTTTACAAATATATTTACCAATAAGCTGCAACAGACCCTGGACTTCTTTCAGCCTAGAGAACCAGCGGGATTTCACAGTGGATACATCCAAGACATACAAGAAGTGATTTTCCAAAGTAATGAATACAAATACCATTCCATGTAGGATTCGTAGGTTACGATAAAGCATTTGAATGTGTCTACAACTACTGTACGTGGTTCTAAATGCATTAAGAAAGCCACATCAAGCATTAGAGTGCATGAAGATACAAGCGAAATAAGGATCAGTAAGGGAGTGCGGCAGGGAGACACCATATCACCGAAGCTTTTCCCAGCAACACTTGAAGAATTGTTCCATACATTGTATTGGGAAGAAAAAAGAATCAAAATCAACAGTGAATACTTCAGTCACCTATGATTTGCAGATGATTGTTATTTTTGCCACATGTCCAACAGATCTCCAGCAACAAATCTGAGAACCTGCCACAGCAAGCAGGAATGTGGGCCTCCATATGAATCAGAGCACGAGAAAAAATTATGTTCAACTAATGTGTCAACTTTACTAAAGATGGAAATAATTGGAATACAACTCGAAGAAGTCAAAGACTATGTCCACATTGACCAGCAAGTAACAATGGATGGGAACCTTTTGAATGAAATCATCAGGAGAATTAAAATGGGATAAAGAGCATTTGGAAGAAACAAGACAATCTTTCAAGGGAACCTTGCACTGTGTTTCAAGAGGGATGTGTATGGTTGTAAAACTTGGACCCTAAATACAAAGATAATTCCGAAGCTTTAGACAACCAAAGAAGTATGGAGAGATGTAAGCTGGGTATTGCACAAAGACAGGAAATAAAAATGAATGGGTTCGGGAACAAACAAGAAAAAAATGACTATGGCTGGACAACGATAGTACTCGACTGGATTCCAAGAGAAATGAAAAGACAAAGATGACGACCAAAATTAAGATGGGAGGTGAAATCAGAAAATACAGTATGTTGGAGCAACGTGGAGAAGAGAGGGTTGCAACTGCAGTACCTGGAAGATCCTTGGGGAGGCCTTCATCCAGTAGTGGATTGACAAAGGTTGAAGATGATGTTGGTATATGTATATATTATATATATGTATATGTATATGTATATGTATATATATATATATATATATATATATATACACACACACACATCAATTCATCAACTGCATTCAATGAATTATAAATTCAGCGACTACAGATCCACGGCATTCATTGAATTTCTAATTCATTGAATGTAAAATTCATATTAATTAAATACATGCAAACATACATATTAAACAAGGAGTATTAGTATGTGTGAGAGACAGCTGTGTGTGCATACATATAGCACAGTATGTACAGACATGGCCTTTAGCGCTCATGGGACGAGAGTTCACTAGTGTCAGTAATGACTCATAAAATTTCGATCTCTGTTAAGGCCACTGCTAAGTGTCCTGAACAGTTGCATAAAATTGTATTCATGCAACCGTCTCTCTTTCGGGGTTTTAAGATAAAGGCCATGTCTGTACATACTGTGCTATATGTATGCACACACAGCTGTCTCTCACACATACTAATACTCCTTGTTTTTCCATCCCTATACACCAATAGGGACCACTAAGTATCCACACACACTTTTAGTTGTGCTACAAAAACTCTCACATTTCCACACCCACCCACACCATTTATATCCACTCCCACTCCACACACACCTTGTGTAAAGCACTGTATATACTGTGGGCTCTCCATTCATTTTTATTCACACTGATACACATACACACTCTTTCTTCACTTGCTTTCAGGAACCCTTTGACACCTCTAGCAATAAAACACATCCACACCGGGGGAAGGAACAGCACAGATAACATTCCAAGAGACACTGTTTTTAAGTATACCTTTTGCTTCATTCATTGTAACATCGCCGGAAGAAGAGATCAGTGTATCTCGAAAGCTCGCACAAATAAAAGCATTTCGTTAGCCACAGAACGGTATCATCTATTTATTTTTTGATTATTGAAGCTCGGCTAACACGGTACTGATACTTCTACATGAATATATATATATATATATATTTTTTTTTTTGTGGCAATCATTGAATTCTAAATTCAGTAAATACAGATCAACAGTATGACTGAAGTTATAATTCATTGAGTAATATTCATAGTAATGAAATATATGCAAACATACAGTACATATTTAACATGTATATTTATACAGTATATGGTATATATACTTTTCTAAATATATATCTAAATACATATTTGTTCCATAATTTATTAAATAGATATATTTCTTAACAGATATTAAATAAAATGACCATATACAAAACATAATCAGGCAATAGAAGATATTTTACTACAATGTATATTTACGAGTAGGTTTGTATTTTATATTTGTAGCTATATATATATATATATATACCATATGTGTTGTGTGATTGCTCTTAGTTTATTCCTGTAGGTTGGGGTGAGGGACACAGCCCATGTGGCTGTCAGTACAGTAACTGCTGTGTATGAATGTGTATATATAGTGTATACATAGGTCCCTCAGTACAGAGTATGGGAGGTCTCCCCGCGCTGGCTGACCTGCTGCCTCAGCCTCTCTTCATACTGATACACCGGCACCTCCATCCTCTGTTCACACACACACACACACACCGAGCACGGGACAGGGGGCGGGCACAAGGAACAGGAATCACGTCATGCAAAGGAACCGGATATCGAGCGAGGGCACGAGAACGAGATACACACAGGGGCGGGGAGCATGTGTGAGAAAGGAGCGGATAGAGGATAGCATGAGAGAGAGGATAGCATGAGAGAGGGAGAGACAAGATAGCATGAGAGAGAGGAGGTTGTGCATAGTAAAGAGTAGTAGTGGTGTCGGCGGCGTTTGGGAGGAGACACATGGAGAATGAATAGTTACAGAGAAATGAACGAGGGAAAGAAACGGGGGGTGGAGGGGAATAAACACAATGCTCTTGACTTTTGGACCACGTTTTGCCCCCCCCCCCCCCCAACTTTCCTTGTTACCCTATCGCTGCCAGAGGGACTTGCTCCAGGCATCTGGCAGAGAAAGAACTAAAGGAAAATGATTTCACTTAATATAATATATTGGTCTGGTTATTAATGCACAGAAACCGCCTCAGTTTTGTCATGTGAACCATTCTCTTTATTCTTCAATGTTCTTTGTAATATCTATTGGGGGTCATTAGTTAAACTTTAACAGAAGTTTCATTGCCATAGTGCCCTGATTGTCAGCTTAATGAATCATCTCATTTTAATGTGCATTCATCCTACCACCGTGAGCAGGGTCAGCTCCAGGAATCTTGTCGCCTATGGCGGGGGGGGGGGGGGGGGGGGGGATGGTCTGGGTGGCTGCAGCCCTCTTTATTTATACATTAGGTTAATTTATATACAGTTGGGTCCAGAAATAATTGGACACTGATACAAGTTTTGTTATTTCGGCTGTGTACCAAAATAAATTCAAGTTACAGTTAAATCATGAATATGGGCTTAAAGTGCAGTCTATCAGCTTTAATTTGAGGGTATTCACATCCAAATTGAAGGAAGGGTTTAGGAATTACATCTCTTTAATATGTTGCCCCCTCTTTTTCAAGGGACCAAAAGTAATTGGACAATTGACTCAAAAGCTGTTTCATGGACAGGTGTTGGCTATTCCTTCGTTATTTCATTATCAATTAAGCAGGTAAAAGGTCTGGAGTTGATTCCAGGTGTGGCATTTGCATTTGGAAGCTGTTTCTGTCAACCACAATAAGTGATAAAGAGAAGCGCAAAACTAAAACAAAAAGAGCTCTGTGCAGCTTTAAAT
>WSYH01007711.1:25000-32005 GCA_036426205.1 Ascaphus truei
TTAATCAAGGGCATTTGATTAGCAGCACCTGTCTGCTACTTAGCATCTTAATTCCTATGGAAGCAGTAAGGGTGTACTTAGTTTTTCACACATAGCTTCTCCATTTTGGCTTTATTTTTGTTAAATAAATCATGACACAGTGTAATATATCATGTATTGTTGTTCATCTGAGGTTGTATTTACCTAATTTTTAGACCTGCTAAAGAACAGATGATTGTTATTATGTCCTGATATGTAAAACCATGGAATTCAAAGATGGTGTACTTTCTTTTTCACATGACTATATTTGGACTAACAAATTATGACATAGGACAAGCTTTCAAGAGTTCTCTCTTCCTCAGGTCAGCAATACTGATTTACAAAGGAATCTATGGCTAAGGGCTGTTCTATAGAGGGTGCGCTTGCTGCGCCGTGCCCACGTGCGGCAGTTATAGTTGGCTGTAGTTTCTCAGCCTTCCTATAATAGGACCGTGCGCGTGCGGCAGTGAGCGTGGAGCCGACCGACAGGGGGAAAGATGAGGAAAATAAAGATTTTGCGCCACTACCGCCGTCGAAGTGTGTGTGTGCACAATGTTAATAAATATTTAATTCTTACCACCGTGTCTTTTTTTAATAATAAATTACACACACACACACACACATATATACATACCTGTAGCTCCCGGCTGCACAGACCACCATACACACAAAAAGTTGCGTCACTTGCACACGTGTTCGCACAGGCACGCGCGCGTGCACGCCCGCACACACTATATTACGGGCTTAAGACATAGGTTAGAAAAGCAGAAAATAAAAACACATGTAGATAAGGTAGGGTGAGAAAGGGATGTTTGAAGACATTGGAAGGGTACTAAAATGGTGACAAGGAACTGCATGGAGGGGGAAGGGGAGGCTGTGGGGTGGGGGAGGTTTGGATAAGAACATTGGCAGAGCGGCAATGCCCTTCTGTTTTTTCACCTTATGTGCCTTCTTTGTCCCTGCTTTCCGATCCTACTTTGCTTACTTTTCAAGACATGTGATATGTGATAGCTCCAGATCTGTCTCCCCTGTAGAAATCACTCTTCTGGCTTCCTATCAAATTCTGCATCTCGCACTCAATTCTCCTCCTCACTTTTAAAGCTTTACACTCTTCTGCCCTGCCTTACATCTCAGCCCTAATTTCTCATTATGCACCATCCCGACTCTTGTGTTCTTCTAAGGATGTCTTCTCTCTACCCCCTTTGTACTGTATCTAAAGCCCTCCCCCGCCTTAAACCTTTCTCACTGACTGCCCCGCACCTCTGGAATGCCCTTCCCCTCAATACTCGACAAGCACCCTCTCTATCCACCTTCAAGACCCACCTAAAGACACACTTGCTTAAAGAAGCATATGAGTAGCACTGTGGCTAATAATATACACATGATACATCAAGCTTGGCCCCCTGCAGACGCACTTACCAGAATGCCCCCTACTGTCTCTGTATGTTCTTCCTACCTACCAATTAGATTGTAAGCTCTTCGGAGCAGGGACTCCTCTTCTGAAATATTACTTTTATGTCTGAAGCACTTATTCCCATGACCTGTTATTTGTATTATTTGTTATTTATATGATTGTCACGTGTATTACTACTGTGAAGCGCTATGTACATTCATGGCGCTATATAAATAAAGACATACATACATACATAGCCACTGAGTTTAACCAGGTCTCACATTTCTGCAGTTGACTTCCTCGTTTTTTCTCACAGTTGTTGCTGTGGTTCTTCCTCTTTCTCTTATTGTAATGAATAGAAGAAAGAGGAAGCGTTGGACTAAGAGCACATGGAAGATACTGACTGTAAAGTGGTGGGACTTATGTGAGCTCTGTGGCGGTTATCACATGCACAAAGTAAGGCTGGGGGGTGCGTCAATTTTTAGGGGCGCGGCGGTTACAGAGCCACGCGCTTTCCCCCACGGCATTTAAATTAAATGCCGGGGGAGGCGTGAGGCCTCTGTAACTCCCTTAACTGCTCTCTGCCGGGTCTTCGGTGACGCGTCGCCATGGCAATGTGCGTCAAATGATGTGGCGGGGTGACGTGACATCACATGACCGTGACGTAATTTGACACCAAGTCCTTGGAGAGTTGGGGTGCGAACACTGCGGTTGACAGCCAGGGGGGTGAAGCTCAAGAAGTTTGCGCGCCCCTGGAGTAAGGCATCTGAGGTTTAGACAAACCCACCAGGGAGTCTTGTAGGAATCCTCAGCCAGGGGAATGGGAGCACCCCCTTGATTGTGGTCCATACTCCGAGTCCTCCTTTGAAGTCTGCTGAGGCCAGGCCAGCAGTTTGGAAAACTACAGTGTAAGTAAACACAGTCCTGTGAAATCGCACTTATTTTCAGCGAGTCCTACTTGTTGGGGGGTCAGTCTCAGAGATTTTTAGTCTCTAGCTAGAAAACTAATACAAACTAGCATTAGATGTATGAAATCCAGTTAAAAAGGTTTGAAGTTTTTCATTTGATAAATCTTATGCTATCTTATTGGCCTCAAGGAATAGCTCAGTGCTAATGTCATTGTCTTTGACAAAGTGGGTGAAACTGTTATGAATCTCATTGTCAGCTCTGCTTGTGCTTAAAGACAGCACTTTATCCTCTTGTGCCTCAGGCACAAATTAGATTAGTCTGCTCTTTGGGGCAGAAACTCATTGTAACTCCATGCACAGGGGTTTGGTCCAAAATCCCCAAATCTCATTTGATTTGGTCCCTGGGAGTTCTGTAAACATTATGAGCAAAGGAGAAGTCTGGATAGCAGCATCTAGAGAGAAACCTCAGTGAATCTCAGCTAGACTGTCTTGTCATTCTGACGCGTCACAGACTGGAAAAATTCTCCCTATATTATCAAATGTTTTGTCCGCTCTTTTGTGCTCCTAGCTCATCCGGTGACATCATAATGTTGTGGCAGATATGCAGAGTCAGATAGCTTTGAAGTTTAGACAGAAAGCTGACAAAGAAAGAGAGTGTCAGTTGACGTGAGGAGAAAACAAGAATGGTGGACATCATAAGGTATTAAATGAAAGATTTGGTGGAGAGAAGAGAGAGGATGGAGGAGAGAGGTAGGGAAAGAAAAAAGTCAACCTCAACATTGTTTTGCGGAGGGCGGGGTTGACGCACAAAGCAGTGTGCCCTAGTTTGCAAAAAAAAATTTTTTTTAGATACTTGGGAGAACAATATTTATTTTAAATATAAAGTTACCTAAAAACTAACACCTACTGTTCAAGAAGGGCATGCATGTGGGTTAAAGGGGCAGTCCCACCTAGGTCCAAACGGACCTACAGACTGATATGATTAATGTAAAACAAATATATAATCACCGCACTTCTCCATTAAAGTAACACCTTCTGTTTTGCAGATTTGTATGGCCAATTTCTTCACCAGCTGCATGCTCCTTAAATGGAGAAGCGCGGTGATTATATATATTTTTTACATTATTTGTTAGGCCGATTTTAATCCTTAGCAGCACGCTCCTAGAGGGCAACACTACTATGGTTTAATCTAATATATTTAGCCAATCACCTGCAACTGCTTATTGAGCAGTTTGTGGCAGGCCAGCCCCTCCTCTTCTAGGTATATAATCTCACAGCAACGTCACTGTATTTTATTTCACTTGCAAACATGTGAGTATCTTACTGGTATATACCAGTTTTTAACTACACTAGGTTATATAATCATATGCTTTGATATGTTAACCCCTTCTGGGCTTATTTCACATAACACTAGTATGCATTTAGCGTAGGAACCTGCTATAGAGACTTACCTTGACGTGGTTAGCATTATTTGATCAAAGGATGTAAACCAAAAGTCTCCTTTACATATAGATATTTACACATATATATATATATATATATATATATATATTATATATATTATAATATACTATATATATATATATATACAGTGGTGACAAATCACCAAAAAATCTACTCGCCACACAAAAAAAATCTACTCGCCACCTAGTACCAAACGTGTGTGCTTGGGCCAATATTTACTCGCCGGGGGTTAATCCACTCGCCCGGGGCGAGCAAAAGTATAGGTTTGTCGAACACTGTATATATATATATATATATATATATATATATATATAAACGAAAAACAAGCAGCTGGCACTCTATATAATGAACAACAATGGTGGTGCTAGTCCCATAAAAATAAATAAATAAAACATCTTACCCTCCTTGCGTCAGGCAAAAAAGAGGCAGCACTCACTTCCAGAACATAAAAAAGTGTATTAAGGCATGTGTAGACAGACAACCAATCCCGACGTTTCGGCTCTGGAACGGAACCTTTCTCAAGGGGGGTGCAACATACAAATGACAGACAGGACATATATTTCAAGAAAACATACATAAAATCACCTGTGCATAATTCTCTAATCGTGGCAAGCCCGCGAGAATCAAAATTACCCGGTGTATGTGCGGATCCGCCATCTTGGAGGAGGAACCATAATGCACATGTGCAAAACAGTGCTGGTCAATTGGAGATGCCATCTTGAATGTGGCACATCTACCGCGCATGTGCACCTCTGATATGTGACGTCAACCTTCCAAACGGCACAGGAGGAGTCAGGAGAAAGTAAAAACATACCCTGTGTCCATAATTGACACCTAGCACATGCGCAGAACTGTTAATCTCTCCGTGACGGCTACAGGCATAATACAGCTGTAGCACCAGAAGAGAGAGAGACAATAATAAAAAATAAAGACAATATTGAGGATGCTAACCTACTCAAATGTAAGAGGATATCAAAAGCCTCATATAGGCTATTCACATGTATCCATATGACTACAATAAATGTCTGAATAAAATACATCCCTCCCAACACAGCACAACTGGCAAGTATCCACAAATGTTCTAATTATCTATATCAACTGATAAGGCACATATATACCCAGCCAATGTATACCTTAATGAAACTGAGGCTATAGAAAACAGTATCTAGCTGATAAGTTGATAAAATACCATATAGGCTTTAACCTACATGACTAAGGAGTCACATATATATCTGATAGATGGTAAATAAAAATTTCCTGTGGATAACTAATCTAGTAAACACCAGAAAAAGTAAAAAAACAAGGGGGCAAACCACTGGACATAAATGTGAGGACAGGGAGTGAGAAAACATAGGAAAAAACAATATATCAGTGGAAAATAACCATCCAGGAGTTATAAACATGCAATGTCCATGTTATATTCTCAACCAAACATATACACTAAAAGCTATAGGCTGTAATCTAAACATATGAACAAAGCAACATCCTGTCAGTTATCAAATAAGTAAGGAAAAAGCAAGATCATACATTGTTCATTGTTTATATTATAAGAAGCATCCTAAGTTAAAGTCGTCATTCAGACCCTTTGGGGTCATAGTATTCAGATTGAATATGAATCTAGCTTCCATCTGTAACAAAATCTTGTTTCTATTCCCTCCTCTATTTGAAACATGAGCTTGTGCTATTGGCATACATCGGAAAGTTGCCAAAGTGTGTTGTAAGTTCTTAAAGTGCCTTGCAACTGGTAGATGTCTCAATTCATCTTGGTCCGTGGTCTGTAACAGGGCCTTTCTGATGAACGACCTGTGAAGAGCAATTCGTTCCTTTAGCATCCTTGATGTTTTGCCCACGTAGTATAAGCCGCATTGGCATTTGATGATATACACTACATATCTTGATTCGCAATTCAAAAAGTTATTAATATTGATAGAAATTCCACTATGTGGATCAGCAAAGGATTTTCCCAGCAGGAGATACTGACAATTAATGCAGCCCTTACATTTATGTACCCCATGATGTTGTGTCAGCCAAGTTGTGGGTGACATGTATTTGTCCACAGGCTCTGAAGATGTTAACGTGTCTCCCAGGCTTAGTCCTCTTCTATAACAATACAGAGGTGGTGTTTCAAAATGTTTACCAATCCTTTTATCGTTGGCTAGAATATGCCAGTTCTTCCTGAAATTTTGTTGTATCAATCCCGATGATGTACTGTAAGTGGAGACTACATTAAATCGATCCATTCCAGATTGTTTAGTGGACGACTTAAGGAGTTCCTCCCGAGTGGGAATTCTTGCCTTTGCAAGGGCCTGTAGTATCTCCTCTTCCTGGTATCCTCTTTCTCTGAATCGCTCTGCCATCTTTGTTAATGCAGTGTTCACCTCCAATGGGTTGCTGGTAATACGTCTTGCTCTCAGCATCTGTGAGTATGGAAGGCCTCTCTTTAATGTCACTGGATGATGACTATTGGCGTCCAATAAGGTATTCCAATCTATTGGTTTATGAAAAACACATGTACCAAGTGTGCCATTGTTGACAAATACCACTGTGTCCAAAAATGGGTTATATAAGCATATGCTTTGATATTTTAACCCCTTCTGGGCTTATTTCACATAACACTCGTATGCATTTAGCGTAGGGACCTGCTATAGAGACTTACCTTGACGTGGTTAGCAGGCTTGGCATTATTTGATCAAAGGATGTAAACCAAAAGTCTCCTTTATCATATAGATATTTACACCATACATATATATATATATATATATATATAGTGCTCGACAAATAATGATAACCAGTCGCCCGTTGCGAGTGGATTTAGGCAGCTGGCGACCCGTGCTGCAGCTCTATGAATTCCCCTGCTCGTGCCAATTTTTTTTTTTTAAATAAATAAATAATCCCCCTCCCTGATTGGGTTAACGTGGGGAAGAGCCCCTTCCCCTGATCTCCTCCCCCTCCTGATCTCCTCCCCCTGATCTCCTCCCGTGAGTCAGGGGGGGCCCGGCCGGGTGCCTGTTAATGACATTTAAAAAAAAAGTTTAAAAAAATGGCGGCGATTCCTGTGGTCCCGGCGCGCGTGCACAGGGCAAGCAGAGTGTCCTGCCATTTGCGCTGCCTGTGGGCCCGCTGCCTGTTCCCCCCAGCAACCCAGAATCCCCTGCATCCCTCCCCCCCACTCCCCACGTGGGACGGAGGGGGAAGCCCAAACCAAGCCCCGCGCGCAACCCA
>WSYH01000791.1:0-164773 GCA_036426205.1 Ascaphus truei
AGAAACAAGCGTATCTTTCTCTGATTCCCCTACACAGTGCCTTTGAGACTACCGCTTTAGAGACAAGCTAGCCTTCCCCTGATTCCACTGCAGTGCCTGGTATAACCACTGCAGATTCTCAGACTTCCACTACAGACACAAGCATGTTGGTATATATCCCTAATTTCTCTGCAATACCTGGTATAACCACTGCAGATTCTCAGGTTCCCATTGCAAAGATAAGAGTACTCCCCATTGTTTTTCCTTCACTGTGTGATTCACCCGCAATGTGTGATATCCCTATTACTGATTCTAAAACCCTCGTTTAAAGAGCAAGTTCCCCTTTCTTTGATTCACCTGCTGTACTTGATATCTCTTTTAAACCAGGATTTAACTTGAAGGTGTGGAGAGGAGGAGCTCGGTGTGTACTGAGGATAAAGAAGTTCACAGATCTCTTCCTGTTCCTCTTGCGGCCGTCCCTCCTTGGATTGGGGAACCGTGATAAGAGACACAAGGGACAGCATAACACCTGAAGAGAGGAAAATATATCATTATAGGATTATACCCACACTAGCCCGTTTGAGTGATTGCAGTTTTAACTGCTTATTATAATTCTTTCTCCCTCTCCTCACTTCTAGCCACCACAGCCTAAGTTTACATATCGTATGCTTAATAACAGCTTTAATCTAATTGGTTTCTTTCTGTGAGAGGGAAACCTCTGCAAGGAACAAGAAGGGATCGATGGAAGAGCCAGGAGGATTCCCCCCAATCCGGGGAAGGACGGCTGCAGGAGGAGCAGGAAGAGATCTACATCGAAAGGAAGGAGAAGAGAAAGATACCTTGATGCACCAGCACTTGCACAAGGCCGTGTAAGTGATATTCTATTATTTTAATAGATTTCCACACCATTACCCTCCCACCACACTCCAGACAGGAGATCCATTTGGGTATAATATACCCCACCGGACCCTTGGCAGGGGTTATCACCATCTGCTATTTACATTCAATCATCCCTCACCCCGTGCTCCCCTTTTTTTTCTCCATCATCTGTCAAGTTAGCATGGAGCTGGAAATCTCTCAGGAGGAGGTTTGCAGTCTCAACATAGAGGTGTGTACATTAAAAGATGCCTATGAAATTGTCCTGATTGTTTTAGAGAGAACAGAAATTTGAAAGAGGAAGTTTCAGATTTCACTGGCCAGGTCAGTGACGGAAATAAGAAACTTTATGAAATAGAAAAGGTAAAGAAACTATTTGAACAAGAAAAGTCAAGGATGCAATAACTAGCATCGGAAGAAGCAGAGTGCGCTTTAGAGCAGAAAAGAGGCAAATCCCTATGTTTCCAGTTCGAATTTTCTCAGATCAGAGCTGACTCAAAGAAGGAATAGAAGCATTCTAACACTTCAGAAATACTACAGAGCTCTTATCTAAGGAAAGATTGAGAGAGAAAGTTATCAGCGCAAACGCTCCACAACTATCGTCATACAGGCTGTATATAGAGGGATGACAGCTTGTCGGCTTTATCACCGGAATAAAGCAGCCTGAATTATTCAATCAATGCAATGACAAAGGAAGAAGTATAAACATTTATAAAGTAAAGCAATGTGTGATTACACTCAAGTTGAATGTATCGTAAACAAAAACGCTACAGGTAGGGGGACCAGATTTTGAAAATGAAAAACCGGGACATTTTTTTTTTATTGTAGTACACTTATACTTTACTACCATTAGTCCTTGTTACGTGCGTGTGTGTACCTCACTAATCGAACAAAAAAAAACCCAGATGTGAATGATTCTGTACCCATTAACCAGTGTCAGGATGCCCGCTCTTCACAATTTCTAAAGCAGCAATCCTGCCTGGGATTTTACCTGATCCGCTGTCCCTCAAGGTACTATACTGGATGGGAGGTGTTCCCTACATCTCTTCCGATGTCTCTCGGGTGAAACTTGAGTCAGATCTGGAAGAAAGCAGGGTATGAAACTTCGGTGTAGGTATACGGCAGTTAAGATGAGAGAGACGGGGAGGGAGAGGAAGGGAGAGAGAGAGAGACGGGGAGGGAGAGGGAGAGAGACGGGGAGGGAGAGAGACGGGGAGGGAGAGGGAGAGAGACGGGGAGGGAGAGAGACGGGGAGGGAGAGGGAGAGAGAGACGGGGAGGGAGGGAGAGACAGGGAGGGAGGGAGAAACAAGGAGGGAGGGAGAGAGAGAGAGACGGGGAGGGAGAGGGAGGGAGAGAGAGAGATAGAATTCTGTGTAACATGTTTCTACACTAGACAAATGGTATTGCAAAATTTCTTTAAAAATGTAAAAGGACCTTCTTTCCTGAATATTTTTATAATTCACCACCAAACCGAAAAAAAAAACGTTTCCTGACATAAGTTTGAACATAGTAACTATAATAACTAAAAAAAACAAAGCATCTAAAATCTACACTATGAAACAAAAAATCTTAATCATTAATGAATATTTATTTCTAATTCCTAATCTTTGTCTTTTGCACAACCTTTCTCTGCCTACAACTCTGTTTCTAATATTCTCCACATCTTGTCAGTAGTCTCATACCTTCCATCAACATTCTGTGTAACAGCTTTTAATTCCATTCCGTTTCTGCTCAGAAGGAGGCTGGGAGTCTTTTTCTATTGCAATCCTATCACACATTTCTGTTTCACCTTCATACTGCATCAATGTAATGCCATTAGCTGTTTAATACATTCAAACATTCTTCTTTTTCCTACGGACATCAAAACTAAAAAAAAAATCCTAATATTCTAGTGCCATTAGATTATTTTTGTATGAGCACAGCAGTGATCGTGGTCTCTGTTGCATGCACCTGAATACAGAACTCAGTTTCTTTTTAAACTGCACACAGCTCTGGAGCCTGTATTAATGCTATCTTCTGGCTCCCCCATAACTTGTGGCATACCTCAGTCCACAGTACTGTAATTCACTGGGAATCTTGAAATCTCCCTTTAAAAGAATTATAGACAGATCTATTTTTTTCTGGAAAATCTATAAATTCCATTGAAAAATTAACAAAACTCTCAAAATTTCTCTATCCTGTTATTGAAGTGGGCTGGGTGAAAATCTGCAATGCTTCCTTCCGCTATTGGATCAGACTCTTTCTTTTTGTCTAATATTATTACCCCAAAAAGTTTACTTTTTAAAACTTGTGCTTCGGATGTATTTAGTTTCAGTCCTAACTCCTCTAAAACGGCAAAAAAAAAAAACTTTATTCAACACCTCCACATGTTCTACTTCATATTTTATTTGTATTAATAGATCATTCACATATTGTAACACAGTATCTCCCACGCCTAGGGGTTCCAAAATGCTGTGCTAAAGTCTGGTAAAAACATGTTAATCAGCTATGGAATTACTATATGGAAATACAAGTCTATACTGGGAGTTAGGGTGTAACAAAATCTTCATATAATATTCCATACCCCAATAGGTAGTTTATACACTGTGTTGACCACTAGGGCACAAACACTATCCTTTCACAACTGCCAAATTTCAAACATTTTCTCTTAAAACATTACATTAAGAAACTTTAAAATGTAATACCACGAGGGGCGTGCCGATGACGTCAACCGGAGCAGTCGGGTAGAGGGAGAGCTCCGGAGACCCACCTGCATAATTGATTAAAAACGGCACTTTTCGTCCGGCGACAACTTCCCCAAAACGACCCACTCAGCCCCTGAACATCCAGGCATGTCACACAAGGGGGAAATTCAAACTGCCCAAGGGGTAACAAACTATTTTACCCCTGCAAAGAAGAACGCTGAAGCGGGAGGCAAAAAACAAGATGGCGGATCTCCGCCCGGAGCACGAGGCCCCAAGCAGGGGCTGCCTGACCCCGTTAGCCCGAGTGAAAGCCTTCCCCCAGACGGGGGAATCACTAAAGCTTTCCTGGAAGAACTACATGCCTAGCTACACAGATCCCTCCAGGCTGACCTTAAAGAGGTGGTGGCCGAAATCAAACAAGACATACAAGGCCTCCAAGAGCGGACCACATCGCTGGAGCACAGATTGGAAGAGGCCCTGAAACACCAATCAGAAATAATCCATCTAGGCCAAGAAATCCATTTCCTACGGGACGGGCTGGAGGACCAAGAAAACCGGGATCGCCGCCAGAACCTGAGGATCCGCGGCATCCCGGAAGCGGTCCTACCCGGCCAATTAAAAGACTATCTCACGGACCTGTTCATCTCCATTAACGGTGAAATGGACCAGCGAGACCTGGAGATTGATAGAGCGCTGGGGCCGCGGTCGGAAGACACGAACCGCCGACGCGATGTGATCATCAGGCTTCACAGCTACTCAACAAAGGAGAAGCTTATTGGAGCCTGCAGAGAGCAAAAAGCAATCCAGTTCCGCGGCGAGCCACTCCAGGTCTATAATGACCTGTCGAAAATGACTGTCAACCGGCGGAAAGAAATGCGTCCCCTCACTCTGCTCCTGAGGGAGAAGGGCATTAAGTACAAATGGGGATTCCCCTTCAGGCTAATAATAAACAACAAAGGGAAATTCCTCACGATCCGCTATCCCGAGGACATGGAGCAAATGGCGAAAGCTTTGGGCCTAACCTTGCTGACACACAGAGCTGCTGAATCCTCAAGAAACCAGCCCAGAGATGCAGAAGACCCGCCAGTAAGAGCCTCAGAGAGACTGGCTGAGCAGAGGCAGACAAGAGATAAGTGAAAAAACTCCTGCACTTCTCACCTGTTATGGCGGCGCCCGGAGCCGTTAACAAACCCGCACACCAGCATACCGGAGCCATGGAGCGCCTCATGTTGTTAAGAGGCGCCCCAGAAGTGCGAGGTGAAGACGACGGTGATGCGGCCTACCTGCAGGACCCATCCTCGCCTGACGACACCGCACCATAACCCACGGGACGAGCTGCGGAGGACTACTACCTACACAGGGGCCGTGACACGAGGAAGACCAGAGCAACGGACTGGGAGCAGTCTGCGTCCGACCCTCTCGCCTCCCCTCGGCTGAGGGGGGGCCGATGCCTCAGCCCCCGAGAAGCAACGGGACAAATGCCCGCGTCCTCCGTGGCCTCACACCGAGAAGGACAGCCCTCCAGGACATTCGGGTCCCTGACTGCAGCACCTTATGAACACTCGCAGATGTTGCCGAGCCGACAGGGTCTGTAGAGGAGAGCTATATATATATGTTTAGTTAGTTAGCAAGGTTAAAATCAGTTTGTGTTTATAAGGGGGAAAAAAAAAAAAAAACAATTTCTTGACCTGGTTATGTAGCATTTAGACTGTTGTCCCGGAGATAGGACCAAACAGAGAATACCCCCCCTCCTGGGCGCCCTCACAACCCCCCCCCCCTATCGTCCCTCGCTCCACCCTCCTCCCCCCACCCCCACCCTCTCCCTTCAACCCCCACCCCCCAGAGCATTGGGAGCACAGGAACTGATAAGCAATAAGCTAAGCAGGAGAGATTAAGGAACCTGAAGATGATGTGACCGTAAAGGAAAGGTTTAGAAGTGTATTGTGAATCCCTAAGTGGCAGAACAATATAACAACCCAGGTAGTGAGAAAACCACTCATACAGGAAAATAGTGCCCCAGGTTTCCTCCTCCCTCCTAATCAACCGTAAAGGGCCTACATAATAATAGGAAAAGGAGACTCGCTCTCCAGGAGATAAAAAAGTCGGGAGGCGACGTTGTTTTCCTGCAGGAGACACATTTCACATCTCAAGACCCACCCAAAACATTTCAAAACGCATACCCGATGAGCTACTTCTCATCATTTAGTTGTAAACGCTGGGGGGTCGCTGTTCTGATCCGTCAGGGCACCCCATTTAATCTAACAAAAATAAAGACGGACCCAGAGGGAAGATTTATTGTAGTCTATGGCTCACTCTCGGGATCGGCAATCGCCCTAGTTAACCTTTATGCCCCAAACGAGAACCAGACGGAGTTCTTAAAAAAGGTCCTGGAAGAAATTGACCCAACTTATCTGTCATCGTTACTTATAGCGGGAGACCTTAATATGGCCCTCAATCCGACAGAAGACAAATTGAGTACTCCAGGCCGACTCCACTCTTCCCAGTCCCAAAGACTGGGAATTTTTTTAAAAGATATTATGGGAGATTTTTCTTTGAACATTTGGAGAACACAACATCAGGGACAAAGGGATTATACCTTTTACTCGGCACCTCACCAGACCTACTCTCACATTGATTATTTTCTTGCAACCAAGAATATTCTAGAGGCCGTAGCTAAGTCGGATATAGGCCCAATAACGTGGTCAGACCATGCGCCCATCATCCAGACTCTCTCCATTCCTTTTGTCAAACTAGTCTCATATAGCTGGAAGCTGAACGACTCCTTATTAAACCACACCGAGATAGAGAAGGAGATCAAAAAATCCCTTAAGGATTATTTCAGAATAAATGAGGGTACCGTCTCCTCTCCAGCAACCCTGTGGGAAGCCCATAAGGCGACAATTCGGGGAAACTTTATCTCCATTGCCTCCCACAGGAAGAAAGCTAAGATAAAACTAACCAAAGAGCTCACAGACACCATTGTTAAATTAGAGCAGCAGCACAAAACTAACCCTTCTCGGAGAATCTATAAACAGCTGACAACTGCTAGAAATGACTTAAAAGAGATTCAATTGGAAAATGTCAAAAAAGCTCTCAAATGGACAGGTTACAGGTACTATGACAAGGGGAATAAGGCTGATAGACTTCTTGCTAGTAAGTTAAGAGGAGTACAAAAAAGGTCGCAAATAACAGCGATCAAGAGTGGCTTTGGTGAGATACTTTACGAGAAAAAAAATAGTGGAAGAATTCACCAAATTTTACACTAAACTATATAACTTAAGGGCTTGTTCCGTTAACCCAAATACTTCCGACCTTACGTCAGCTACAAACTACTTAAATGATTGCACGCTTCCCTCCCTAACAGAGGAGGAAAACACTAGGCTGAACGTTTTCCTCCTCTGTTAGGGAGGGGAGCGTGCAATCATTTAAGTAGTTTGTAACGATAGAAGAATTGACGGTAGCTGTAAAGGCAGCAAAAATTTCCAAAACGCCGGGCCCTGACGGTTTCACAAATGTCTACTATAAGAAATTCCTACCCGTACTGTCCACCCACTTGCTGAATTTGTTCAACTCATTTTTGGAAGGAAGTCCTATCCCTCCCTCAATATCGACCGCTAATCTGGCCATAATACACAAAGAAGGGAAGGACCCAACCCAGTGTGGGAGCTATAGGCCAATCTCACTGTTGAACAACGACCTCAAATTGTACAGCAAGATACTGGCAAACAGACTTAACCCCATTTTACCGAGATTAATACATACGGACCAGGTCGGGTTTGTCTCAGGCCGTCAGGCCTCGGACAATACCCGTCAGATAATCAATTTAGTCGACCATGTCCATCTGACAGGATCAAAAGCAATGAAACTGAGCTTAGACACAGAGAAGGCATTTGACAGAATTGATTGGCTATTTTTAGATCAAACATTGATAAAATTTGGCTTCAAAGACTCGTTCCTAAAGGAAGTCCGAGCACTATATCAAAATCCGTCTGCCATGGTCAGACTCCCAGGTGGAGTTACCGAGAGATTCCAAATTAGAAATGGAACTCGGCAAGGGTGCCCACTGTCCCCCCTCCTTTTTGCCCTCACGATCGAACCACTAGCGACACCAAAAATACGAAGCAATCCCATTACAGGCATTCAGCCGCATTGAAGAATGTACAATACCAACAATTTACATATTTCTCTGGATTGATTATCAGGGTGCTAACTTTTGACTATAGCCGAAAAACTTCCTCCTAACATTCAAAAGGAACTTGACGGACTTTGTGAAAGAGTATCAGGGTATAAATAAAGGCAGCGACGTAAATCAGAGGCCTCAATCTTAGTCTCCAGGACCCCGAAAAGTAAAAAACCTCCTCGAATGGACTAATATTCAACGACAGTGTGGTGCTCTGTTCAGCCACATAATTGACCTGGGGACTGGTAGGTTTGTGGTCCAAAAGGACCACTACCGAGTGCTCTATACCCGGACAATTACCCGAAGCTTTGTGGTGAGCAGCAGATCAACGATAAGAGATCTATTAGTAATCGCGAGTGGGAAGGTACCAGTGACCCAACTGGATCTGGGTGAGGATGGGAGAACCACTATAGAGAATATATGTTACAGCCTAAGACTGTCTGTAATACTTTCCAAGAACAAGGAGCCGAGTAATGTTCTCGGCACTGATCTGAAAATATCCAAAATAGATGTGTTTCCAGCTTCATTTCGGAAGCGGACAGGAAGGAGACCCAGAGGTAGCGTTTTTGAGAGCGGCGTTCTGGCTTCGGACTAACGAACGACCAGGGGAGGAGTGGGTGGTGGGTTGGGGGTGCCAGACTGCAGGAGAAATTATGTTTTCTGCCACCCAAATGAAAAAGGCAGTAGGAGTGGAGTAATACTAGAACTACGGGTGCTCCCTTATTGCTGCTGGGCTATTTTAAAAACTAGAGGAGAACGAACAAGTATGCAAGTATGCTGACTGTCCTTCGCAAGATCCTGGTCCTTCTGAGCCTGGATAAAGGTAGACGGGCATCAGCCCACATAGGCCTTATAACTTTACAGTGCTGCGCTACTAGCACACATGGGATAGTTTCTTTGGGGCGCGAAGGATGTAAGATTAGAATATGGGCACTGTCTTAACCCAGTTGCCAATTGACTCCAACTCAATAACCCAAAATTCACCCCTTCCGGATGTGGTGGAATTCTAAGCTTTTTCGACCAATCCGAAGGGAGTGGAATTGGGGCGATTGCCGATTTGTCCTAAGCCTGTGGGAAGCATCACGGAGGCTCTCAAGATTGAGGTGCCAATCCACAATACATAAATTAGAGACATGGACACGTTCAAAAAGATCTCCAAAGTGCAGACCATTTTTATTCAGAAGTCAATATTGCACACACCCAGGGAGTTTCCCCATCTCTACCAAAATTTGAATATCGCTCCAAAAGCTGTAATGCGCCACCAAAAATGGTCTATATAGAAATTTACCTGGAACTAGAGAGAAAACGAGGTGGCCCGTCGTCACCAGCATGGACTATATGCTCAATCAAAAGGGCGGCGCAGCCTTAATTATAAATAGATAAGAGAGACTGGGAAGAGTAATCTGCAGGGCAAAGCCTCAGAACTTCCTCTATGCAGCTATACCAAAGTTATAAGGAGAACTTTATGAAAGTATTCTGTATTATTGGTTTCTTACCCCAGCACGTTTAAACCAGATCTACCCTCTGGCATCAGATATATGTTGGAGAGGCTGTGGTCATAGAGGGGACATGATCCACATCTGGTGGTCATGCCCAGAAATTGTAAAGTACTGGACCAAGGTCCAAAATTTGATAAAAGAGGTCACCGACCTAGAATTGCCTATTGAGCCACTAACCTTCCTACTGGCCAGGCCAATGTCCAACATTGTCCGACCAACTAGGAAATTAATCTCCTTTATTCTTACCGAGGCGAGATGTGAGATAGCGGCCTCCTGGAAGAAAACAACCACACCAGCTAAGAGAACGATTAAAAGAAGAATCAACGAGGTGATGCTCATGGAGAGACTAACTGCCACAGTGAGACATAACCTATTTGCATTTTATAAGGTATGGGAGCCATGGATACTCCTTACGAGAGAAAGGCAACCTGGTCCAGTCAGATAGAATCCCACCTACTCCTGGAAGGAACAGGGGACAGAAGGAGCTAGCACTCTAACCACCATTTGAGGCGAGGTCCCGACAGCCAGGGTGGAGTCCCTCTCCACCCCCCTCTCCCTCCTCCCTCCCCACCCTCCCTACTGCCTTCCTTCTCTGAAGGCATCCCTCCTACTTGACGGCTTCGGTTGTCACTCTTTTTCCCCAAAAAAATGTTAAAATGACTCTGAATTAGGCAATGTGACTTGTTGTATGTTTATTGATGTATCAATGCCTAATAAAAACATTTGAAAAAATATATATAAAACGATAGGACTATTAAACTAAAGTAAATACTAATTTATCTGTCTTATTCAATGTTAATGATATACTGTATACACCTTCAATAAATACACACACACACACACACACACACACACACACACACACCCACACACCACAACTTACACACACACCACCTCACACAGCACAACTCACAGACGACCAGCACACACACACACACTGCCACACAACACCACACCACGCCCACCATCAATATATCTCCACTTCTGAACCCTCGAGCAAGAATGATCAGTGTAGTCTCGAAGCGCTAATAAGTGCATTTCGTTACCAAAAAAAAAAAAAATGTTAATACCAGAACTAAGGCGGTTATAGAATTCTTCAATCCTAAATTTAAATTGATAGTACCTAACTACATGAGTCGTCACACTGGTGGACTACCTGATTATTATTTCTTCACACTATATTAACTATTGATTTTCTAAAACCACGGACAACAAGACAACGAAAACCTTAAGAGGATTGTCCCCTTGTTGTTTTTATGTGCAGTGCAAACACCAAGAAATGATAAGACCAATCAAGAATTAATGCTCCTTTGATATGCACGAGAAATAATTAGCACAGATCCTAAAAACATTTAACCGTATGTCATGTGACACAACAAATCAGGACTCACACTAAATACAAGTTTGTTTCTCTACCTACATGCTGAGAAGTAAAATAAAATAGTCTGATTCTTATTCCTGCAAAAATAAATCTTATTTAATTTCCTTTTTTTATTCTTATAATTGTAACTGCTCTTAATACTTTCACAATGTATGTATTAATGCATTACTTTCTTTAAAATTGAATTATCTGGTTATCTTGCATGTCTGTGAAGTGTACAGTTACATGCATACAATTAAAGGTAACTAACAAGCCAACCTACAAATGGGTTGGCGGGGGGGTTTATATAAGCAGTTCTGACTAGAAAAACTTTTTTTTTAAAGCAACTCTGAATAACTGTTTGTATGGGATTATAATGTCACAGCTTTTTTGTTTATAAAGCAAACATTTACAAAGTCATATCCCCTTCCTCTTCTGAAACAGCTCTGGCTCTCCCCTTTGTGAGCCCTACTCCCTCTCTGCTAGCAGTGGCACAAATTGTATCTAGTACTGCCTGTTCATGATCTCCCACCACAACTTTGCATCTTTTGTCCTCTTCTGCTGCACTGACAGCCATTTAGTGAACCCACGAGCCGCTTTTCACCGAATTCCGGTCTCACAGTAGAAAGCGGATCAGACGCTTGCAGACTTAGCTAATTACTTATTAATCATGTGCATTGTAATTGATGGAGATAGTTAAAGAGGCATAACAACAAATCCATCTGGTGACTCTGCTTTAGAGAAGCGGGGGCTGCTGCAGTATGCTGTTGGGGTATTCCAACAGACGAGAGCTAATGCGTTTTGGTTTATGTATCACTCCGACCTACCATTTTCCTCTCCATCTCTTTATATTTTTGGTAATCTATTCTTCTCTTTCAACATTTTTCAACCATAATACTGGGCATTGCTTACAATTTGTGTCCGTTTCACATGTCCAATCCTGACATTTAGCTGTATCTTTCTTGCTCCTATATCCCGATCAGCTTGTTGACAGCTCAAACACTTTCTTTTATCTTGATGATGCAATTTCTTTTACTCTATTTCCTTTAAATGCCGTTATAACTTGCACATCATACCATAGAGCATTCCACAATTCTACACTTCCCACCATTCCTCAGGGGGTTGGGGTGGGAATGTTGCTCTCCATTAGCCTTTTCCTGGTAACATCCCATAGCAAGACAATGATAACCATTGTTTTACAGTACTATACGACAGGCTTTCATCAATAATGTTTTATATCTACAGTAGGCATGGGTGGTCAAAAAATCCCAGTCGACTGAAATATACAGTATCTGTTCACACGTTCCTTTCATTAACTTTGCGATCCCCTCCTGGTGAGTGCTTAACCTACACTGCAAGAGACCTGGACTGTCAATCCTTGATCGCATTTGGGTCGCAGGGGTCCACGATAAGTTCCCGCAGGTTCTAACGAAAATCTCCGATCTTTCATTGCTAATAGTCTTTTAGATCCTTCTACGACTGATCACGTTAAGGAAATTGTCTTTAAATAACATGTGTGGCTTTCCCGTATAGTTGGTCAGAATTTTTAATACGGACACTTACTCAGTTTGAGGGTTCCTGGAGTTTTTGCTTGACATAAGGTGCACCCCCTCTCACAGACTTCCATGGGCTTACCGGCTTTTCCTTCCCTCTGAAGTGTATGATGCATCGGGCCTGGTTTGTCTCGCAAATAAAATTTGCTTCATTAGATTAGTACAATAAATGTACAGCTTTCTCATAATATATCAAATAGTCCGCAGTCTGGTTCTTTTCTCAATTTATTCAGAGACAATAGAAAAAATTATTTTTACAGCATCAGTTCCAGTCTGTACACAGTTTTACAGGCATATGAAGTTGTTATAGAGTGGGAATCTCAGATTAGTGAGTTTAAATGATTCTGCATATACATTTCTGACAATGCTTATATACCATTTTACTTACTTTAGGCTACGTATGTCTTCAGTCAATCATTAATGTTTAAACCAATATTCTTCATATCCTTTTCAATCCATTGGTCTTTAAAGACTAACTATTTCACAAGATACCCATCTTTACTTTGATTTACAAAACTCCCTTGTTCTGTCATTAAATAACTACAGATTTAATTGTGTTTCTAATCTTTAAGACTGATCTCTAATGCATTGTTTTACTAAGTAACTTTTTCTAACTACCCCAATCTAATTTCTAACGTAATACTATATTGCTTATTTTAACTAATTACATGCTGAATATATATATATATATATATATATATATAACATACTTATTATTCAAACTTGAAATCGTCCTATCTTCGAGTCCGTGTCCAAGATCAGAGAGGCGAGGGCAGTGTGCATTTAAGTTTGTGTCATCTGCATATATATAATGAAGACTGAAAAGAGTAGGGGCCCCAGAACAGAGCCTTGCAGGACACCAGAGGTGACATCCATGGGGTTGGAGTTAGAGCCTGAGATAGAAACATGTTTGGATCTACCTGATAGGTAGGCGTGAAACCAGTTTAAAGCATATTCCTCTATTTCAGAGCACTGGAGCTTGTTTAGCAAGATAACATGATCAACAGTATCAAAAGCCTTGGCAAAATCTAAGAATATTGCACAAGTACAGTAAGTTGTCCCAGTTCCATTCCACATTGGATCTCATTGCAAACTTTTAGGAGGGTAGTTACCATGGAGTGTTTTGGATGAAAGCCAGATTGGAGTTGGCTAAGGAAATTTGTCTTGGTATAGTAATTGCTTAATTGGTAGTGGACACATTTTCAATGACTTTGGATAGTATTGGGAGAAAAGAGATTGGCCTGTAGTTTGGGACAGTGTTTTTGTCCCCACTTTTGAAGATTGGGACAACTCGGGTAGTTTTCCAGGTCCTAGGGATATGACCTGTAGACAAAATAGAGTTGATTAGGGAAGCAAGCGTTATGGCAATGGCACCAAGTCATAGGAACTTTGATTGCAGTAGGTCAGGTCCACATTTTGCTGCTTAATTTAACTTTTAATTTGAGGAGCGCATGTGTAGTCTTCTCTTCAGATACTGGGATAAATGGAAAATTGTGGGCACTGTTGGGAGAGGGTGGAGCTATAAAGGCTCTTCCAGATTGAACTTCATGTTTGTCGTTCAGGTTGTGCTTTGATAATAGAGAAGTAGCACACCCCACAAAGTATTAATTGAATGTGTTTGCAATGTAAGTAGGATTTGTCAGAGTAATATCATCCTTTTTGATATTAGATGAATGTTGATGGCTGGAAGGCTGGAATATATTGGTCAATGACCTTCCAGACGTTTGGTGAATTTAATGTATTTTGGTGAATATTCTCAAAGTGTTATTGGGCTTTTGCGTGTCTTGTTTTCCTTGTGCATGTATTCCACAGGCATCTGTGGCTATTAAGATCCTTGGTAGTGCCAGTTACTTTGTATCTTTTTTACAAGGCATCCCTAAAATGTCAAAGCACAATAAGGTTGGTTGTAGCCCATGGAAGGTGGGCCCCCGTACTCTTATTCTGCATAGCGAAGCATGGGTGTCACAGACTTTTAAGAACTCTGTTTGTAAATAATCAAGCGCATAATCAGGGTCAGGTATCAAGTTGATTCTGTACCAAGGGCAATTGGTAAGATCAGCCAGAAACTGTTGTGTGTTAAAGTTTCTAAATGTTCTAGTGAGTTGAACTTTAGGGCTGGATTTGGGTGGAATGATTTTCCTTACACAGTACACTGTATATATGTTAATTGAAAATTTCAGATAGGATACCAGAGGATTGAATTATGATGAGACTAGAGAATAGAATCCAGTTTAGCAAAGAATAATTGAGATTTTAGGTTTGTCCGTGTGGGTTGGAAAATTAGTTGGGTTAGGTTTAGTTGCTTGAGTTGTGTCTGAATTATGTGTTTTTTAAGGGTCAGGCCAACAGAGTAAAAGCTAACACTTCCAGTTCAGAGAGGAAGTTGAACCAATAAACTGAGTGATATCAGTTAGGGTTTGTAGTGGGGCTTTAAGGGGGTGGTGGCATAGGGAAAAGGAGGAAAAAATTTCCAACTGGGATTTCAAAAGAAGATGGGCTTGGGGGGCAATTTAGCAGTGTAAAATGTAAGGAGTCTTTAATATAAAGTAACAGCCCTCATCCTCTCTTTGACCTATCTTTCCTAGAAAATTGAGTATCCCTGAATGGGGATATTTGCATCGAGGGTTTTAGGAGTTAGCCATATTTCTGTGAGAATGATGGATTTGGGTTTATGCATAAGGCACCATGCATTAGTTCATCCAGTTTGGGCAACAGGCAATGGATATTTATATGTGTAACGCTTGCGCTCACTACGAACAAGGTTGGACCCCGCTACTGAGGTGGGAAAGTATAAAACTGTGCAACCACAGCAGCTGAGGCACACCTGGAGGGTGGATAGTCAAGATCGCTGGGTCTGGGTTGGAGAGAGTGGGTTAGTCTTGATACTTGCCGAGGTCATAGGTAGGTGCCAGAAAGTAGTCAGAGTCCTAGGTGCCATGATCAAGGGTTGGAGCCAGTAGAGAAGTAGATTGTCCGTTTGCCATGGTCAGGGATGGAGAAGGTCGGAAGTAAGGTCAGAGGCAGGCCGGGGTCGATAATCTAGAGCAGGGTCCAAAGTCTAGCCAGGTCGGTACACAGGAAGGCAAACAGCAACAAGGTTAGTAGCACAGATGGAACAAGGCAGAGACAGAGACGTGGGAACACAAGGCTACCAATAACTATGCTCAGCCAAAGAGGAAGTGACAGAGCTGAGCATATATAGCAACAGGAGTCCAATGAGAGAAGGGGTGGTGTGGAGGAGTAGCCTCTGCGGAGGCAGGGATAGGCTGTGAGAAGCAGGAGACAGATGAGAGAGAAATTAGAGTTGACGCGCAGCTGGGGAGCGGTGCACGCGCGCGGTGCGGCACAAGCGGCGGGGCAGAGCAAAGCTCCGTGGGAACATTGAAAGCCCTCCGTGGGCACGCGCGCTCTGTAAGGTGTGCAAGAGGCTGTTCAGCAGGAGGTAAGCAGGAAGCCCGCCGCGGGGGACGCGCTCTCTGATCTCTTGCGATGGGATGCTGTGCAGCAGGAGGTAAGGAGGGAACACACCGCAGTGGACGTGTTTTTTTGATTCCTTACAATATGGGCAACAGATTGTCCTTTTTGTAATTTGAAAGGAGTATTCCAAGGAGTATGGGACAGAGTTGAAAAGGGAGGGCCTGGTTCCGTTCAATATCCCCCGCTAAAGAGAGTAACAGTAGAAATAAAAAACAAAAATGTGTTTGTGATGCATCAAAATCGGTCAGAATTCCTCCATGACATATGTGGATAATGTGATAAAGTGCTTAGTGCACGAAACGCGTAGGTGCGTTAGTGTTGTTCCGTTGTCCCCTTGCTGCACCACCCTGCAATAAAACCTGACCTGTTTTTCAATTGAAAGCTTACCTCATCATTTTTCCGGTTTCACTGGGAGCTGGAAATTGCGGCAGTGCTACACATCTCTACCCTTCTTTTTGTAACAGTAGAAATAAAAATGTGAGTAATAGGATGGATCAAAGGTGGTTTCATTGATACTTTGCATCACTTGATTACCAGTGCTTTTGATAGAATATCACAAACAAATCATAAAAGTAAACATAATCTAACTAAAAAAAAAGAAAAAATAGCTGTAAATTAATTGAAGGAAAATAATAATATTGTACTCAAGCTAGCCGAAGGAAATAGTGAAGGGATCATAATGAGGGGCTACATAATTTCATTCTAAAGGAGCATGCACGTATATCAACATTTTATATCTGGTATTAATTTACTCACATTTAATCTTTCCCATTGTATAGATTTATTCTCACAGAAATAAGTAACTGGATTACCCTTCTATTTAAAGGACATGAAGCAGGTTAATAACACCCGCAAAGGTTTAACCTAGGAGAAGGACTTTTTGTGGATGACATGCGATATGTCCTTGCTTTATATTAGTGTCAATCAAGCACAGGGATATAAAGCAGTGATTTGTTATTAAACTATCCAGAGATAGAGAACAAGATCAAGGACTCATTGGAAGATTACTGTAATCTAAATAAAGGATCAGATAACTCCCCTGCCATTTTATGTGAAGCCTACAAAGCCACAATTTGGAGGACAATTATCTCAATAAAGCCAAAGTGAAGAGATGATGCACAAGCATAGGAAAAAATAGTTGCTGGACTGCTAATTACCGGTACAATTTTTTTTAAATTATTGACAGATTGAAACAGCAATGAGAAAGATACCCTTCTGACGCGTTTCACGCGGTAATTAGCAGTCCAGCTACTATTTTTCCCTACGCTTGTGCATTGTCTCTTCACCTTGGCTTTATGGATATTTACAAGACTGGAGCACGCTGACGGTTCAATGAAGACGCTTACGTGAGTGAGTACAAACTTATTTATCTACTCACCAGTATAATTGTCTTTTCACCAAGCCTATACAGTGCAGGTTAGCAAATTTGGTGCCTTGTGGCCAGCTAACCTGTGGGCTAGTGCAATCAACAAGAAGCATGTTAACAGGATTTAATATATGCTAAGCAACTCTATGAGTGATTTCTCTGTTCAGTATACCGTCTGGGACTGATTACTTTAATAACAACATATTGGAATTTGCCTCAGTGAAGCATCGCTTGGGGGTGTTTCACTCCTACTTCTCTTGTGCTTAATTATCTCAATAGACTTATACAGGAAAAAGACAAAAATTTAAGTGATAAAAGAACTAACAGAGAAAATGGTAGATCTAGAGCAAAAACACAAAAGATGTCCCACACAAAGAACTATAAAAAATCTTGTATTAGCAAGGAGAGAACTAAATGAGATCCAAATTGAAGAGACGGAAAAGGCATTGAAATGGATGAAACAGGTCTATTGTTAAAAAGGCAATAAAGCAGATAAATTACTAGCAAGCAAATGAAGAGGTATTATATCTAAAATAAACAGCAGCTATTAAAACCAAAAACAGTGAAATTACCTTCAATAACCCAAAAACAGCACAGGAATTCTCTGAGTTTTATACCAGATTATATCATTTAAATATTGCAGAATCATCCCAAAATAAATCCTATTCTGAGATGATCTCTAAATACTTAAAAAATCGCAATCTTCCAAAACTGATGAAAGAAGAACGCTTAAAACTCAATGATAAAATAAATAAAACTGAATTAGCTGAAGCATTTAAATAATTAAAATCAGCTAAATCACATGGTCCAGATGGGATCTCGAATACCTATTATAAAAGATATTTAAAAAAGCTAGCTTCCCTACCTTCTAGGCTTATTTAATTCATTTCTAGAAGGAAAAGAGATTCCTTCATCCATGTCCAAAGCCAACATAACAATTAAACATAAAGATAGAAAATCCAATGAGCTGTGATAGTTTCTGCCCAATATCTCTACTAAATGCAGACTTACAGATTTATAGAGTACTATAAACATGAACCCCGCTTCAGCTAAGTCATAAGTGGATGTATAGGGGTAAGGTGCTTGTGGGTGATGAAATGGGTAAACAGCAAAGAGAAAAGAACCCACTAGTAGCACTCAATTCCCTCAAACAATGTAGTATGAAAATCTTAAAAATATTCTTTAATGCTGAACTAATTAAAATTATGCGTGTTAAAATTCAACAAGGACACACATATATATAAACCCTAAGATGAGTATATAAGACACTCCGGGTTATAAATGAGTGGAAACAATTGGACATGATTAAATCCCCTGTTTCAAGGGAACTGATAGGCAGTATTCCCGACCACAATCAGGGAATACTGCATATCAGTTCCCTTGGAACAGTTGATTTAATTCATCTCAATTGTTTCCACTCATTTATAACCCGGAGTGTCTTATATACTCATTTTAGGGTTTATATATATGTGTATATGTAATATATATGTGTGCTAGTTCAGCATTAAAGAATATTTTTAAGATTTTCATACTACATTGTTTGAGGGCATTGAGTGCTACTAGTGGGTTCTTTTCTCTTTGCTGTTTACAGATTTATAGCCAATTCCTAGCCAAAACACTGAATACAATCCTACCACGACTGATTCATATAGACCAGATGGGATTTATTAGTGAGAGTTAGGCATCTGATAATACCAGGAAAATTATTAATTTGGTTGAACACTTAAATCTAACAAAAAACACAGCAATTTGACTAATTTTAGACGTTGAGAAAGCCTTTGACAGAATTTATTGGAAATTTCTAGATGGAACAATCTAAAAATCCCAGGAGGTAATATTAATGTGATCAAATAAAAAAACAGGACTAGACAGGAATTCCCTGTAATGGGTGCTCACCACAAACCACACGGGATGGCGAGGCTGAGGTGGGGATGTTAGTTTAAATCGACCTCAAGCCGTATGAGCGCATCCGGAGTGCAGCGTGATAGTCGTATAGTCGGATGAGGGTTGGAGAAGTGAGAATAGTCGTAATACTCGCGTGGTCAGGGGTTGGAGAAGTCAGATGGTTGTAGAGGGTATCCGGGGTCCAGATGCAAGACTAGGTCGATGTAGAGAGAAGTCGGGGTCCAGGTACAAGCCGAGGTCAAAACACTGAGGAACAAACAGGATCAGAATGCGCAAGGCAACAAGGCCACAGAAGCTTGAGGTAAGCACTATGTTAGGAATGAAAGATTATGCTCAGCCAATTTGCCAGAGGGCTGGCTGAGCAAATAAAGGTATGGTGACAAATAGGCAGCTCGCAAGCAGCTACCAGAGATTAGGGAGTGTCACGGTAGCCACAGGGTTATCAAAGGACAAAAAGGTACCACATGATCTGGTGATCCACAATAATAGCATAGGCCCTCATTCTGGCGGCGAACCCTCTCGGCCGTCCCGTCGGGAGTACGGATCCGCTGACTCCCGATCTGCATGGGTTCCACAGCGTCAGGAACAGGCCAAATAGCTGGAGGAGGCCTAGGATAAGGAGGGTCAGAGGGCACGAACCTGGGACGTTGGCATTCATGACGTCACTCCTGGAGGCGCAGATCCATGCGTATGCACTGTGCGATCAACTCCTCCAATGCTTGGGGTCGAGGCAGGACTGAAAGTTCATCCTTTACAGCCTCGGACAAACGTTGCCAAAATACCACAGTAAGTGCCTCCTTGTTCCAATGAGTCTCTGCTGCGACGGTCCGGTATTCCAGTGCATATTTGGCTAGGGGCCTACGACCCTACGGACCTACGACCCTGAGACAAATGAACTAGAGAAGAGGCAGCAGTATCTTTGCGAACAGGAATATCAAATACCTGCTGGAATTCTTGGTGGAAGAGCTGGTAATTCGAGGTGAACTCCGTACAAAGTTCCCTGATGGGACAAGCCCAGGCCAAGGCATAATCTGTGATATTCCTATACCTGATTCTAAAGTTTCAGATAATATTGCAAGTTTTCCTGTCTATGGTTTCCCCTGGAATTTACGATATTTCTGTGACTGATGCTAAGGTCTCAAATCTAAAGGTCTGCTCTCCTATCTTTTGTCTCCCTGTGCCTAATATTTCTGTTCATTCCAATGCTTTTGCTTTAAAGACACATTTCCTCTTTACTGGTTTTCTTGGGGAAGCTGGTTTTCCTTATGTCCGAAAACTATGGCTCCCACTTTGAAAACAGTCTTGAGCAATAAATGTGAACACAGTACCACTGATTATTAAGAGCTTCTCAAAGCAAAGAAAAAGATGAGAGGATGTGTTACAGTGAAAGTTGAAGAATGAATTAAGGATGAGTAAGGGAGCACAGGATTAAAAGATTGTAGGACACAAATACAATATATAGGTAAATACCCAGAGGCAGGCTGCTCAGTTTGTAGCCAGCCCCTTTATACCACACTGCAGTGCACAGGGGTTTGCTTGACCACGGTCCATGCACCTGTTGTGGGGTTGGGGAAAAAACAGGGGGTGGGAAGGTATTGTGAGTCAAATCAAAATACTACAAACACTCACACGGCCATGTGTGAGTGGTACACATGTAGAATGGTTTCCTCTCCTTCTCCTCCTTCCTCTGATCGTCTAGATGAGCTTATCCTCAGGTCCTGATGGTCCTTGTGCCCCTTTGTCTCGGGATATACCCCCACCAAGGGTGTTGAGGCCAGGGATGTGTATTAGATTATATTCAAACAATTTTAATAGCATAAAAAATCCAACCTCACACTACAGATGTCTCTCCTGCCTTCCTTTATGTAGATCCTCCTTCTGATTGGTCATACTTCTCACGTGAGAGGATGCTTAGTTCCCTCCCACTCCTCAGCACTCCGCACTCGTATGCTGCAGCTGTAATCCGATAGACCTCAGATGCTATTACCAGTCCCTCTGGCCCGCAGTTATTTACACTGTATAGAATGGACGAGCAGGCGGATGGAGGGAGATGGGATGGGTGAGGTGCCCCCATAGTCTTTAATGAGACAGTTCACTCTGTTGACTTTGTGTTAATGCCCATCCGTTTTTTCTGCATTAACCCGTTCACTTCCTTCAGGGTCTTTGCTAATCTTATTTTCCCCAATTAGGGATTTTGTCCATTATTAGAGTTCATAAAAAGTTGTAAAGTTCATTGCAGTTCTCATACCATAACCTCACATAACCACATGTAGGTAACACTCAATCCCTTATAGGAACCCTATTTGAAATGACCAGTATGAACTGCATAAGAAAATCTAAGAGAAATGCATTAAGCAATAAGAAGTGAAAAAGAAGAATCAGGCACACGGTCTTAATCATCAAATGAGAAGGGATTTAATGTGCCAAGGAATCCAACGTATCGGCAGCAATACTGCCTTTCTCAAGGTGTAGGCACATTAAGCAATAAGAAACCTTATAAAATAGAATAAAAAGGGGATTAAAAAAAATGTTACACACATATTAAATATTACATATTACATATTAATCTTACATATTAAACCACATATACAGTGTATAAAATTACACTTACTCACTCACCCCTCCTGATGTTAATACATCATTGTTCAACAGTAATCTTAAAATGGCTTTAGACTTTTTAATCAATATATGAGTCTACAAGGAGCTTTACAGAGGACTTCAACCAGGCTTTGGTGGGCCTAAAAAGTGGGGGGGGGGGGAACTTCCTCCAAAAATGGACTCCATATACTTTCCACATTAGGGTTTACAGCTTAGGTCATATTACAATACCAGAACCTCTTCTCCTCATCAATAAAAAGAGACGGGTGTAGAAAAAGGAGGAGGAAAGTGAAATTACAAAACAAGGATCAGAGGACGGAAAAAAGAGGAAAGGGGCTCCCAGGTCCCTAGCCCCTGCACAAGAAAAAATGAGAAGAGGTGTTCAGTTAAGCGCCACTACGTCAATGTCCACATTTATGCCATTGGGAACCAGCGGTTTCATCTTATAAATCCAATAGGTCTCCCTTTGCCGTAGTTTTTTAAGTCGATCACCACCTCTCCAACTAGGTGGCACAGCCTCTATCCCCTATAGATCAAGCCCAATGGACTCGTGTCATGTGCCATACTAAAATGCTTCGATACACTATGTGTAAGTACCCCCTTCCTGATGTTTCCCATGTGCTCCAATATGCAGACCCTCACAGGTCTTGAGGTGTGTCCCACATACTGGAGGCCACATGGCCATTCCAGCAAATAAACCACAAACGTACTTCTGCAATTAATAAAATCTTCCGTTTGAAACACTTCTCCAGTTATTTTTACTTAAAATGTATTTTTTCTTTTGACACTTGTTTGCACGATTTACATGAAAAACAATTAAAAAACCCAATTGGTTTTGGCAACCAGTGTTGTGCAGTAGGTGCTTCTTCCTTTTTAAAAACGCTTGGGACTAGTTTCATTTTAAGGTCAAACAAACAAACAGAGCCCAATGCTACATCCAATGGCAAAAATACACAGTGAAAGACCTATATATATCTTGAATAAAAGGGTCATTTAGTTTTATACTTTGGCCAAAGTTCCTCAGGTTTAAAGCTTGTCCCATCCCACTTTCCATATGCACAGGTCATTGCATGCAGCTGATTGCGACAGATATAATACAGAGTATTCTTCGTGGTATTGTCCAGGTAAATTCGAATTTCAATCAGATTTAGAACCATGCAACTGATTATGACGATCAATTATGATCATTCTTCCTAGTATTGTACAGGTTATTAAGAATTGTAATCAGTGGTAGGACCTGTGAATTATGGTCATGCCTTGGACGGGCTCACAGGCTTACAATGCTTTGGCCAAAGTATTAAACTAAATTACCCTTTTATTCAAGAGATATATAGGTATTTCACTCTGTATTTTTGCTGTTGGATGTAGCACTGGGCTCTGTTTGTTTGTATGTTTGTTTGTAGTATATATTGCCATGCCCAGTAGCACTCCTTTTTGACATTTATATACATATATATGTAACGGGTATTCCCTGTGAATACAGACGCTACTATATGCTGTGTATACCTGTGTGGCTCTCAGGAGCCAAGCCTCCGCTCGGGGAGCCTGGGGTATATACATATAACACAATCTCATGGTGCAACACCTCCACCTGCGACGGCTCCCGCCAGAGGGGGAGTGGTTCCTCGAAGGACAACTATATATATATCACTCCACACACCGCATGTAAAATAACCAATGACTTTACTGTATAGCATATACTTATTCATATATCAACAGGTGTCCCTCTCTAGAGGAGACACTAACTATTGCGTCTCGCAGGACGCTCCCACTTCCACCAGGTGATCCCACCCCGTGTCCAGTAACCCCACACAAATGTCCCGCACCCTTAAAGTGAGGTGATATGTGTGACTGCGCAGCTACTAGTCCCGTATGAATAGAATATATATGTAGGATCATTGGTGCACTTGGTGATTGTTACCTGCAGAGTACTCCAGTTACCGGGCCTGCCAAAGAGCTTCACAAAGGATCCGAAGACTGACGAATACAGGAACTACCGTCCGGGGCGATCCCACCCGGATGGCTGCTGCAGCGGTAGCGGAGGTCTGAGCCCAAACCTTTGGATGGACGCGCAGCGTCCGCTGTGTCCCTAACTGAGTCTGGATAGTAAGGGGCAGGGTCCCTAACCTGGGGCCTGTCCCTACAACACTCAATACTACTGGTGACTCAGGGCTATATGGGGCCTAGGGGGCTGCTGGCTTAGTGCAGGGAGTTACTGACTCCTGCACCCTACCTCTGTCCCCTAGCTGCTCCTGACGCCGACTGCGGTGGGCTCAGCGTGAAAAGTATCCAATCTCCCCTGCAGGGAGATCCTCCAGCCCTATTGGCTACCTGGCGTCACCTGACTCTGCCCCTGTGCACCCTGGGGGCTGTATCTTCTTGGGAGCTATTCTCCCCTATGGCCGCCTCGCGCACACTTCCTTTGCGCATGCGCCAACCTCAGCAGTGGCCACCGGCTGCCGCGACCCATTGCGCATGCGCAACTTCAAGGAAAATGGCGGCGCAACTCGCGGGAGCCGCCGGGGACCTCCGGAGCACCGGAGTGCTCCCTGCTCTGCCCCCACCCTCCAGGAACGCTGGCGGGGCTGCCGCTTGGCTCCGGCAGCCCCCACCATCAGCGGAGGTAACGGGGGTCGCGGAGCAAATGGGGGAACCGGCTACATCCTCCCCCTGGTAAAATCCCCAACGGCCGCGCTTGGGACACATAACTTGATAACTATATACAGCAGTCATATAATAAAAATGGCACAACATCATTATATGATAAAAATGCAACAATCAAATGTGATCTTACACTATCAGCTCTATATCAGTTTGTACATTTCATTGAACATCACAATGACGGACTGCACTCTGCTGCGAGCCCACTGCTGAGCCTCATAATGGAGTGCCCTAATTTGATCATAGGTTACCCGGTTTGGAGGGTACCTTACTCTTTGGCTCCTGCAGAGCTGTTCTTCAGCAACTCCCTCTGGGGAGTAATAAGTACAGTACTGAGGCTCAGCCTCTTCCCTTGAGGGGAGAAATGTCTCTGAACAGTCTCTGTTTGGCACAAAGCACGGGCTCTGTGGATCCAAAGGCTGGCCTGTTGGTGCCACCTTAGTAGGCGTTGGCCTACGGGGCCCTTTACCCATTGCTCCTCTGGGAGATGCCCCTTCTGTGGAATAGTCCCTTTGAGAGGGTCTTTTCATAGGGTCTTCATGAGTTTCAGAGTGGGTTTCGTTATTTACAGTCTCTAGACCCATCTCTGATAAGTCGGACTCACAGTTGAGCGGTGTGGCCAGTATTTCTGCTTCTTCGTCTCCCACTTGGGGGATGGGGAGAAGGTGATTACGATGCCAAACCTTTACCCGGCCGTCAGTGTCTTTGATGCGATAGACCGGGAGGCCGGGCATCTGTGACTCTACCTCATATACGCCGTCTCTCCACCGATCCGCCAGTTTATGTTTTCCGGGGACTCCCAGATTACGAAGCAACACAGCGTCCCCAGGACGTAGCTCCCGATACTTGACTTTATTGTCATATCGTCTCTTATTGCCAGCATTCAGTTTAGCTGTAGACTTCTCAGCCTGTTGGTACGCTTGCTGCAAACTGTCCTTTAGCCTTTGCACATACTTGAAATGAGTAGCATTGTGTATCCCATCCATTAATACTCGTAGACGCACATCTACTGGGAGTCATGCCTCCCGCCCAAACATGAGGAAGTATGGGGAGAATCCAGTGGACTCATGGCGAGTACAGTTGTACGCGTGTACCAAAGCTTCTACGTGTCGACTCCATTCCGTTTTCTGCGCACCCTTCAGGGTTCTGAGCATGTCCAACAAGGTCCTGTTGAATCGTTCAGGCAAAGCATCTCCTTCGGGGTGGTAAGGAGTCGTCCGGGATTTGGCGATGTTCAGCATTTTGAGTAATTCTCAGATCAGAGTGCTCTCAAAATCTCGCCCTTGGTCAGAGTGAAGTCGGTTTGGAAGACCGTAGTGAACGAAGAACTTCTCCCATAGTATTTTTGCGACTGTGATGGCCTTCTGGTCTTTTGTGGGGAAGGCCTGAGCATACCGGGTGTAATGGTCCATGATGACCAGCACGTTACAGATTCCTCGGGTATCGGGTTCAATACACAAAAAGTCCATATACACCAGGTCCATTGGACCAGAACTCTTGAGATGGGCCATGGGTGCTGCTCTGGTAGGCAAAGTCTTGCGTTGGACGCACCGGGAACAACGGCGGCAGTGTTGTTCCACCGCTTCCCACATCTTGGGCCAGAAGAACCGGTCTCGGACTAACCCAAAAGTCTTGTCTACACTGAGGTGCCCATGTTCATCATGTAGAGACTTCAACACCATATATCTCAAGTTTTGGGGTAGAACCAGTTGTCGCCTATCAGGGTGGTTGTGATATTAGACTACCCTATAGAGCAAGCAATTATCTATCTCGAACTTGTCCACCTCACGCATTAGCAACACGATCAGGTCTCGGGGAGCACTTTTCAGTAGAGCTGGATTCTTTCTTTGAACAGCTTGCCGAATGATGTTGATTACTGGATCTCTCATTTGATAGTCCACTAAGTCTTTCCATCTTATGACTTTGTCATGGGTTATGTTCATTCCCTTGGGATCGCAGTAGGCAACGGGGATAGCCTGCGACTGGCATCCTAATGAATCTGCAACTCATAGTTCTGAGAAGGCCACCTGATCATTGATGACGGCCGCTATGCTACACATGGCTCGCATCCCTGGTCCGGGGATTTCTTCCCATTCATCATCATCCGGAGTAGCACTTAATCCTGGTCGTCGTGATAGAGCGTCAGCTCCAATGTTCAAAGGCCCTGGCTTATACTTCAGAGAGAATCTGTAGTTACATAGGGTTGCCAGCCATCGGTGCCCTGCTGCATCCAACTTGGCGGAAGTATTGATGTACGTGAGGGGATTGTTATCCGTCCTTACCTCAAACGTAACACCATAGAGGTAATCATGAAGTTTCTCTGTGATTGCCCATTTGAGAGCCAGGAACTCTAGCTTGTGTACAGGGTACTTCTGTTCACTGGGTGTCAGGCTGCGGCTGATGTAGGCTACAGGCCGAAAACCCTCTGGGTGCTTCTGATGTAAGACAGCGCCCAGTCCATTGAGACTGGCATCCACATGCAGAACGTATGGTTGTTCTGGATCGGCATACGCAAGCACTGGTGCTTCAGTCAGGCTTTTCTTCAAGTTCAGGAAGGCCCGCTCACACTCGGACGTCCACTTATCGCCAAACGGTTGACGGGCCGACGTGGCCTTCCTTCCGGTATCTTCAGGGTATATCTTCAACAGATTGTTCAGGGGTTTAGCTCGACTAGAGTACCCTTCCACGAAGCGACGGTAATACCCACAGAAACCCAGGAATGATCGCAGTTCTGTGACATTCTCGGGACGTGGCCAGTTCACTACCGCTTCTACTTTGGCGGGATCGGTAGCAATTCCTTGAGCAGACACGATGTGTCCCACGTAGGTCACCGAGGTGTGATAAAACCGACACTTTTCGAGGGATAACTTCAATCCTTCTTTTCCAAGGTGGTCTATCACCTTCAGCAGCCTCTCTTCATGCTCTTCCAGGGTCTTCCCGAAGACAATGATGTCGTCCAGGTAGACAAGACACTCCCGAGGGTTCATGTCCCCGATTGTTTTCTCCATCAGTCTCTGGAAGGTCGCAGGAGCACCACATAAACCTTGGGGCATACGCGTAAATTGGTAGAAGCCCAGGGGGCAGACGAAGGCTGTCTTTTCCTGGTCCTCTTCACTCATAGGTACCTGGTAGTACCCAGATCGTAAATCAAGCACACTAAACCATTGGCTGCCGGTTAGCGCATTCAGGATTTCTTCAATGCGAGGAAGGTTGTATTGATCGGGTACCGTACGATTATTCAGAGTTCGATAATCGACGCACAGTCTTACAGATCCATTTTTCTTCCTTACCCCCACTATGGGGGATGCATAAGGACTCAGAGACTCCGTCAATATCCCAGCGGTCTCAATTTCCTTCAGGACGTTCCTTACATCGTCCACATCCCTGGGGGCGATGCGACGAGAGCGTTCACGGAACGGTGTGGCGTCACTCAACCTAATGGTGTGTTGGGCGCTGCAACTGCGGCCCACATCCATCTCGCTGGTGGAAAATACTGTCATTCTTTCATTCAGCTTGGCCGTCAGTCGATCCTTCCACTCAGTTGGCAGTGTCGAGTCTCCGAAGTTGAAGTCCAGATTGACTAACTGCTCACCCACTGCAGCGGCGTTCACCTGGGGCACTGTTTCTACCGGGCTGATGGGGTATATGCTGCCCAAACTTTGTCCTACATCAATGTCCATCGGAAATGGAGAGATATTTTGAACATACACGTAGGTTCGTAGAGGAATTTTGGTCGTTCACTCTCTCACTTCGGGTATTACCCTATATCCTCTCTGGGTCTCTTCCTCAGGGGTACTCTCGAGAGAGAACAGATGATCAGTCTCATCTCGATCGGGATAACAGCACCAGACGGCCATGCGTTGCACTCCCCCTGGTTAAATGGTCGTCAGTCCGCATTGACGATTGTAGAGGTCCCCGTGATGCTCTAAGGCATATACTCGGTTGCACTCCTCTCTCAGTACAGCGTCAAGGAGTGGATTGGCCATTGGCAATTCATTGGTCTCTTTCAGGTAGGCTCTGATTACGACTTGCACTATATCCATATTTGTTCCCAAGATGACCGGGTACTGACACTGTCCTTGAGGCTTCGGGCATACCATTGCCTCCACATGCATGGGATGTTTCTTGCCGGTATTCAATTGAAGTATCTCCAGTTGAACTCTCACAATCCCATCGATGGGGTAATCTTCATTGCTCAACCCCCTCAACCTTCATATGTTCCGCCGACCGCAGGGAACAGTGCTTAAGGTGTTGGTCGTAGAATTGTCGGTATATTATGGTCACTTGGGACCCGGTGTCCAGTAAAGCAGAGGCATAGACTCCTTCTACTACCACACGCACGATGGCAGAGGGGCCTACCTGACAGTAACCATCCCCGACCGGAGTTCCATCGTCTGGGCTCAGGTCAGTAGGAGCTTCGGGAGGCGCAGGGGTGGCCTCGGTTGTCTTGGCTTCTGTGGTCTGTATTCGACAGATCATGGACCTAGCCGAGCTTCCTTTACTGGGCGTTTTCTTTTCTTGGGTGACTCCATCAGGGCACTCTCTGGAGAAATGGCCTTTCTGTCCACAGCCATAGCAAACGATATCTTTAGGATCCAGTCGTCTTGGGTAAGTGGGGGAGGATCTCCCCGAAGTCCGGCCTTTCGTTGAGGGCGACTTGGGTGGCTCCTCTTCCTCTTTGACAGGTTTCTTGATCCGGCGAGCGGAGACTCCCGGGATGTCACTCGCAGGGGGATCTTTGACCTTGGTGCCTGTGTGCAGCTTGGTATAGGCTTCATGCCCTTTGACGATCCCCAAAATGTCCATGAAGGTAGGGGGAGGCCCCTCCATTAGTGAGCACCTGATCATGATCATGATCACTATGTGATGCGTGGGAATGGCCCCTCGGAGAAACTGCTTGCGCCGGTATTCGTCCATCTCTGAGGCTAGGAGGAGGCCGCAAGTTCGCAATTTCCACAGGACCAGCTGTATTCGTTGAAGGAAGTCTGACAGGTCTTCCTTCTCCTTCTGTCGGAGGCCGTAATATTTGAACCACAGCTCACTCTCCTCTTCATCTTTGCCATAGATCTGGACTAACAAGTCTACCATCTGATGAGCAGAGACATCAGGGTCTTGGTCGCGCTGTGCACTGACTATGGTGGCTGCTGGGGGTCGGAGGCTTTCCAGGATTCTCTGACGTCTGACCGTTTCAGAGCAGGGCCATTCATCGATCACCTTGAGGGTGTGTTCCTTCCAAGATTCGATGATTTCTTCGCCTGCAGGGACAGGAACCATTCCTGAAAAAGTCTTCAACTTCCTGTAACTTTGGGCTTGGGCAGACGTAGTTATAGCTTCCACAAGCTGCGGGAATGTCACTCCTAGCATGGAGCCGCCCCTGTCTGAGGAACTTGCGAACCCCGCTCCCTGACTGTTAGGGGTTGGGGTGAAGCTGTTCACTAACCGGTTAGGGACCAGTGATGTTGGCGGGCTACCGGCCAAGCTGGTGGCCCATTGCCTAGCATCAGAAGAGAAAGTCACTCGGGGTAGGGATATGTCTGATCTGATGGGTGTACTGGCGGCCATATCTTTGTCTTCCCAACCCGCATGTCTGGTAAGGGAAGTTACGTGACTGGAAACGGTTCCAGGGTAAATTAGAGGGCACCTTTGCGGTAAAGTCTCTGGTAGATACACTACTCGTGGGCCTCTATCAGGGGGTATAGCTTGTTCGGTGGCCAGCAATAGGGTGTTCTCTTGCCGGTCAATGTTGTAGTGCTTGCTGATGAGGCGGGCGCCCGCCAGACCAGGTAATGTCGTTACTGCGCTGCAGACAGTAAACATGGATACATCGGCAGGTACCCTGTCTACGGCGACTACGTGTCGCAGGAGCTCTCCTAGCTTTTCGGCCCAGTCGGCCACTTGTTTGGGCGTGAGCGCAGACATGCTGACTGATTGGATACTACGTTAACTACAGAGTAGGGCACCCTCTGACACGTTTCAGCCCTCAGGCCTTTTCATTGTTATGCCAGTTACCATCTTGTTTGTATTGATGTTTAACCTGTATCCATGTTGATTCAGTATATATACATATGTTATTACCATGCATTAACATAGGGCTGGCACACTTTTAAACTGTTTTTATTATCCCTGTCACACTGATAATAGGAGCATTACCCACCTCACCTGGTTACAATCAGGCACAGGTGTTTGTGTTTATGTCTACCTATATCTATGTGCTCCCTTACGCTGATGGATCACTCTTTGACAAAGGCCTGAGGGCTGAAACGCGTCAGAGGATCCATCAGCTACACCTGTCTGTTCTAATAAACTTTTTTTAGTCACCACCCACGCTCATACCCTTTTTTCATGGCTGTGCTTCGCTATTGCTCTGGCCGATGCTAGAGGAGTTTATCCTGATATTCAATGCCTACGCACGCCGGTCTACTGCTGTACATGGAGGGGATCGCCGCCGGTCAGGAGACAGCTGCCCGTGACGTCATCATCACACCGGGAGAAGCGGTGCCTGATTCAGACAAGCCGCCGAACTGAGGCACTACACTGGGCTTTCCACCACCTCGTTTCCCACTGAAGGACACCACCGCCGGTCACTTGATCGCCCTACGTGACCTCCAGTCACAATAGGGTTGGCGGTACAGCAGCACATCACTGCCACTGAGCTCTGCAAAGACCTCCAAACCGTGAGTTATGCAACAGATAGTGCCCAGAGCTGGGCCAGTTGCCACTTATGTTTTATAGCAGACATCTTCTATACAGCAGTAGATTCATTTATTCTGATGCACCTGACAGGATATACACCTGTATCCCAATTGCCTTATCTACACAGGTTGCTCGAATTCATTGTGGGACAGATAATATACATTTTTCACCTTTCAAGAAGATTTACCCACACACGCAAGGGTTGGTGGTGACCTTTTTTAGGAATTTATATATTTTTTTTGTGACATCTCTGTTTTATTGCATAAATATTTTTTGCATATACCATACATACAATGGATGAGGAACAAGAAACTCCAATTGACATCCCCACTAGCTATGTGCAGAAATGCGGGAATAATTCAGAAAGAACTAAAAGGGCTCTGCATTTATTTGATGAGACTTCATCTAATATTACATGTGATAATGCCTCAGACTTGATCGATCACTTTGTGAAACTGGAAAAATTGCTTACTCAAGACATCAGAATATTTTGGGACATTACGTCACTTGAGAACTATTTAAGGGTTAAACGCATCCCTAGAGGATTGCGTATGAAAAAAATGCCCTCGTTTGGCTTTCCTGATAAGGACTTTGAACTACACTGGAGAAAAATACTAAATACATGTTCAAATGAACTTATGCAATTGATTGTACGGTATAAGGTGAAAGAGAAAAAATCTCTAACTGCTGAAATTGAAATTTAAAAAAAAGAATTACACAAATTTAGTGATATGGATCGTTTCACACATAATGACAAAATTCTCTTACAGAATATAGAACAAATGGAGAAGGGTGTTGTTTCTAAGAAACAAGAAAAATTATTTAGAGACAAATCAGATTACGATAGGAATCAAGTGTATGCTTGGGAAAGACTGGGTGTCACTAGAGATTTTGATAGATCCAGGGTCATTTCACACTCTACACCTCGTAAAATGTCCATAGATAGTGATCAATCATTTAATCAAAAACCTTTTACTAAATCTATTTTGAAATCGCCATATCCTGACAGAAGGTCTAGTTTTGACACAGACTCATCTGATAATATGGACAGGCCTTCCGTGTCTTTTTCAAGACAGAACACCAAAGACCCCAGAGATTCTGAAGATGGCTATTTCAAAAATACATACTTATTTAGTCAAAAAGAGGATAGATCCAATCCCAGTCTGCCAAATATATCACATGCACCGTCAAAAAATGGAAAGGGTGCAGAAGGGGGAAGAAGAGCAGAGAGAACATCAGGCTCAGACAGCAAGAGGAAAAAATACTCTTAGATCCCTCCCATAGTAACATCATTAATATTTCTGACACCGCCCTGACCCCTCAACAAATTGTCCTATTGAATAAGGGTTTAAATTTTGCACCCCAAGAGAATTTTGATCTCTTTAAAACAATAATAGATCTCCAAAAATATACCCGCAAACTTGCTTTAAAAAAATTGTTTTCAAAAAAGGGCCATATACCAGTGAATTCCAATTTAGATCATACTGAGCCTGGTGATCCATTGCTAACGAGAGAAATCTGTTCCTTTAAAGAACTCACCTTTAATGCTGACATGCATGCACTTTATGATGAATGCTGTACAGACAATCCTACAGAGCACCCCTTTTTCGGCCATGTTGATTTAGGGCTAAAGAATCGCTCATCATTCATTCCTAAAGCTCTAAAGGGTCATGTATCTCCACATTTGAATGTCTGGTGGATAGAGATCTTAGACTACTGGCCAAAGGTTTTTCCTTCCCAGGGTCTTCACACACTATACATAATCTAACTAAACAAGAAAAAATAGATTTAGATCTACTTAAAAATGACCAATCCATAGTAATCAAGATGGCCGGCAAGGGTGGTGCTATTGTAGTACAGTCATCCACTAAGTATAGAAATGAGGCTATCAGACTACTAAGCGATAATGTCTTTTATTTAAAGTTGAGAACAGATCCCACAAAGAGATTCCTTGCAGAATTGGAAACACTTTTGGAACTTGGAGATGTTTTACAGGTACTAAACAACAAAGAGAAGAAATATCTCATGTGTGAATTTCCTATTGTGCCAGTGTTTCACCATCTCCCAAAGATCCATAAGTCATTGGAGAACCCTCCGGGGCGACCCATTGTCTCCAGCATTGGATCTTTGGGAGATGGTGTTTCCCGCTACGTCGACTGCTTTTTGCAACCTATTGTGTGACAACTACCTTCCTTCTTACAGGACACCACCACATTATTAATTGAGTTGGAGAACATTACTTGGAAGGAGAGCTACAGATGGGTCACCATGGATGTCACATCGCTATACACCATTATTGCACATGAACACGGACTGAAAGCCATTTATCACTACTTACTATCTTCTTCTCTTTCCACTGCACAGATAACTTTCATTAATGATTCTATTCTGTTTTTACTAACACACAATTATTTTCTTTTTGACTCACTTTTTTATTTACAGACACAGGGCACGGCGATGGGGACGTCCTTTGCGCCGGAACTCCAACATTTTCTACACGATTAAATATTCTTTACAATTTTTAAAATTTTCACAATTTTCTTTCTTTTCTCCCCCCCCCTTCCCCTCCCCTCACTCCCCTCCTCCCCCCTTTCCCTCCCCTTCCCTTTCATTTTTTCTTTGTTTTTGATGCAACCCTTATTTGTATTTGCCTTGTTACCAACATCCATAGCTTTAGTATTTGAGATGTTCACTTTTTATTCATTGAATAATATTAGGTATATCAGACTGTTGTAACTTTATGTCTTATTTCATTGTTATGCCAGTTACCATCTTGTTTGTATTGATGTTTAACCTGTATCCATGTTGATTCAGTATATATACATATGTTATTACCATGCATTAACATAGGGCTGGCACACTTTTAAACAATTTTTATTATCCCTGTCACACTGATAATAGGAGCATTACCCACCTCACCTGGTTACAATCAGGCACAGGTGTTTGTGTTTATGTCTACCTATATCTATGTGCTCCCTTACGCTGATGGATCACTCTTTGACAAAGGCCTGAGGGCTGAAACGCATCAGAGGATCCATCAGCTACACCTGTCTGTTCTAATAAACTTTTTTTTGTGTGTGTGTGTGTGTGTGTGTGTGTGTGCACAGCACGTTCTTAGACAGTTGTCCGCTTAATCAAAAGCTATGTTTATGGAAATGTTCTATAAGTGCAATAATATTGATGGTCTAGTTGTATATATTAATTAGAAAAAGCAATAACTGTGGCTATATATTGGTCACAATGTTTGGTATGTTAGTTTCTGTGGGCATGTGAGGTTTGAATTTACTAGGAAAGCAAGAAGCACCATGTTGGAAAAATTAGTTATTTGATAGGGAGGCAATTCAATGTGTACATTAATTTTTATTTTTATGGTCCACTGCAACAAATTAATTCTTCATGGCAGGGAGTCTCTGACAGCTTGTATGCAGATTTCAGAGTTAAATTCCTTTGTACCAGCAAAGACGTACCTTAGATTAAATGTAAACAGACGTTTAGTCTCATGACCAGGATTCACCCTGCACAGTAAATCAAGTAACTATACTTGGTTGCCCTGGCAATATTGAATCAAATTGACCACATAGTGAAAGACTGAAGCTGTGGGGAACTCTGTGTAACACATATTGTGAAACATTTACACAGATTTTGATTGCTTATAAGTATTGTAGTTATATCCCAGAATTAACCCAAAATGAACCTCAAAACTACATGAAAGGGCAAAAAGTAAAATTAATCTGTTAACAGCCAACCCCAGAGCAGCTGCAGGCAAGCTAGAAAGGGTGGGACATTCCTCTCTGCAACTCCTGGAAGTTTGCTAAAAAAAATGCAGCTTAGCTTTTTAAAAATGGGAGCCATGCTCAGACTGCATTAGAAGTGGATCCATGTTGTAGCGGATCACACTACACCGGGGTTGAGCTGTATGTTTTCACAAAACCAGCTGTCATCACCAAAATTGGACCTCCAATATTACACATGGGCAATTTAGAATGCAATTGCACTTCAAAATCTACATTCAGCTGCAGCGGCCGTTATTCAAAGACTTCACGCAGTGTATAGTGAAATAAAGTGAAAACTGCGCTCATAAATGGATAAAATAATAGTGATGTGATTCAAAATAACTGTGAATACAACCTTGTAAGATGAGGTTTGATGCAGCTGTTCAAACGGAGAGCTCAGCACTCCATGCTAATACAGAAAACAAGGAAAAGAGAACAGCGCAAAGAAAAACCTCATGGTGTAGTATAATAAGAAATTCAATTTATATTTAAAAGGGTGAGTATTGCACGTACATCTAGTAAAAAATCACACAGCATGACATGTTTGGGAGATGTTACCCATCTGTAGACAGCCGTTCGTCAGTGGCAGAGGTTCGCTTGGATCAGCTCGCCGTTGGAGATCACTCAGCAGTGGCAGGGACTCTCCTGGATCAACTCGCTGATGGAGATCACTCCTAGAGTCTGGCGATATCACCGTGGTCTCCGTTGAGCTCCTTCACTTCCTGACACGTGCGCAATGGCGTCTGACGTCATCAGATGGCGTCCGATAGTGTCTTAGTGTCTTTAGTTCGTCGCGCTAAATGGCGCTAACCGGCGAGAAAGTCACAGAAGGACAGCAGGTCCCAGGCAGGCAGTGTGATAAAAAGTACCACAATGGGTATATAGAGCATAAGTAGGGAATGCGCCCACTCCTACGCGTTTCGTTATAGATAACTTCTTCAGGGAATGATAGAGGATGTTCCGGGGCGCTTCATAAACCCTCAGATCTCTCCTGATTGGCCGTGCTAAATTGACCCGACTCAAAACACCTCTGGGAAATTAACTCATTCAGCGCTGGGTCTTAGTCAAGACAGGCGGCCTCTCAGCTAGAGATAGGGGGTGACAACATAACATATAGCATTAAAACACAATTTTATTTGATTGACGGTATTAGAATGTAAAATCTAAAAATAAAGAAAAAATAATTAGTAACATCCTAATTTAAAAAGACGTAAATAAACACTCATACCTAATGCTACATGATAAAATGATATGGTCGAATTTGTATTACACAGACAAATTGAGAGAAATCATTAAAAATGGAATAAAAAGTCTAAAAGATCTGATATAATGTCTAAAAAATCTCTAATATTCACTGGTGATCTAAAACTATCTTAAAAATCAGAATAGGGACCAGACGTCAAGTTCCTCGTTTAGGCCCAGTGGGGACAGAGTTTGTAACTTATAAATCCACAGGCTCTCCTGTTTGGATAATTTTTTATCTCTGTCTCCACCATGTCTCCCTGAGGATACAATTTGTATGCCTAAATAGCTTAAAAGTGAGGGATCGCTGTTGTGTTTTGATTTAAAATGTCTAGATACGCTATGCTGTTCAAAACCTATTCTGATATTCCTGGCGTGTTCTAGAATCTTCACTCTAAGGAATCTTTTCGTCCGCCCAACATATTGATACCCACAGGGGCATTGTAGCAAGTACACTACATATGTTGATTTACATGATATGCAATCTTTTATGGTGAATTTTTCTTTGGTGCTGTTTGAAATAAATGTTTTGCGTTCTGTATTCAGCATTTTGCAAGCCTTACATCTTCCACAGCTAAAGTTACCATTAGGTTTGCTGGGCATCCAGGTGGTCTCTGAAGATGTACTTATTGGACCACCAATGTCGCTTGGTGCCAGATGGTGTTTCAGAGTCTTAGCCCTACGGTAAATAAAGCTTGGTTTCGGATGAAGAGAGGGACCTAGAATTGGATCATTACATAGAACTTTCCAGTTGTTATTGATTATCTTCTGGATGCTCTTACTTACTGAACTAAATTCCGTAATAAATGGTACTTTGAGTTTGTCACTTTCATCCCTATTTATTTGTTTCTTCTGAATCAGAAGAATCGAAATAAACGGGGGCTCAGATTGAGACAACTGTAGTGAGCTGCAAAACGATAAATAGCCCAAAAAAGAATATAAATAAAACAAACGAGGATACCCCTCGTACCACCTAAAACAACCAAAAGACGAAATGTGGGGTGGGCATTATTATGAAATCATCCTAATGGATCCCGGCTCACGTTTGTGCGGCAGTAGGCTGTCCCCTCTGCAGAGCCTTCACAAGTGTGTGGTGGGTGGATAAGGCATCCTTACATGGATCCGGGACGTGGTGGTGCGGCAATTAAATGCAATCCTTACATTGGATCCTATCACAGTGTGTGCGTGCAGTAATGCTCCAATGCCCATGAGAGCCTTCACAGTTGTTTGTGCTGCAGAATGCACTCCTTACATGGATCCTGTCACACGTGTGTGTGCTGCAGTAATGCTCCTTACATGGATCCTGTCACAGCGTGTGTCCTGCAGTAATGCATCCTTACAATGGATCCTGTCCACAGTGTGTTTCTTGCAGTAATTCTCCCTTACATGGATCCTGTCACATTGTGTGTGCTGCCAGTAATGCTCCTTACATGATCCTGTCACAATTGTGTGCTGCGTAATGCCAATCCTTACAAATGGATCCCCTGTCACGTGTGCCCTGCAGAAATGTCTCCATTACATGGACCATGTCCCAGTGTGTGTGCTGCAGTAATGCATCCTTTTACACTGATCCTTTCACACGTGTGTATGCTGCAGATGCATCCTTACATGGTCCCTGTCACAGTGTGTGCTGCAGTATGTACTCCTTACATGGATCCTTATCACCCGTGTGCCTGCAGTATGCATCCTTACATGGATCTGTCACACTGTGTGCGCAGTAATGCCATCTTTAATATGGTCCTGTCACGTAGGATGTGTGTGCAGTAATGCCCATCCTTAACATGGATACTGGTCACCCTGTGTTCTTAAGTCATGCGCACCTACTTACATGACCTGTCCCCGTGTTGTGGTGCAGTTATGCATCCTTCAACATCGATACTGTCACAGTTTGTGCTGTAGTAATGTTCACTTGGCATGCTAACTGGTCACAGTGTGTTTTTCAGTAATGCATCCTTACATGATCCTGTACAGTGCGTGTTGCTGTCATTAATCACTCCGTAAAATGGATACTACACAGTGTTGTAATCGCCAGTGCTTGCACGCCTTAATTGGACTCCATGTCAAGTGTTTGTGAGGAGTAAGGAATCCCTTACATTGGATCAATGTCACAAGCTGTGTCCTGTTGCGTAATACATCCTTACATGGATCACTTTCACATTGTGTGCCGCAGTAATGCATCATTACTGGATCCTGTCACGTTGTGTCCGGTCTGCAGTAAGCAGCCTTACCTGGATCCTGTCACAGTGTGTGTTGCTTGTCGGATGCATCCTTACATGAATCCGGTCACAGTGGGTGTATGGCTGCAGTATCAATCCTTTCAGGATCCTGTAACAATGTGTGCTGCAGTATGCAATTTCTCCTTACATGGATCCGTCAACCGTTGTGTGCTGAGTTAATAATCCCTTACCGGATCCTTCACGTGTGTGTGCTCCAGTAAATGCATCTTTACATTATCCGGTCCACAGTGTGTGTGCTGCATGTAAGCCATCCTTACTGGAACCATGTGACAGTGTTTGGTGCTAGCAAATATGGCATCCTCAGGGCACATGCACTTGTATCAGAATCTGTCACATGGGAGGGGCCTGCACTAGTGTATCTGGAATGTAACCGACTTCCTTGGAAAATGATGGATGATGTGTCATTGAGTATCGTTATATTATGAAGAAGGCGAGTTCCATACGAGATAGTGTGTACGAACAAGGGAGGGAACGGGTAGAAGAAGGAATCCATGAATTTCCAAATGGATAAACATGGTAAAAGGGTGTTGGCACAGGCAGTAGAAAGAGGCAAATGAATAGTTCAAGACTCGCACTTGGCGTGAAAAGTGGAGGGAGGAAACGTATAAGAGGAACCACGTAACATGGGCATGGTCACAGTGCTTCCTGCTGCAGAAAAGCATCCTACATGGATACACTGATAACAGGTGTGCTGCAGGAATGCAATCCTTGCATGGGATCCTGTCACAGTATGTTTGGGCTAAAGTAGGCGATCCTTAATGGAGCCTGTCACCTACACGTGTTGCTGAGCACGTTAATTTTTAAGTCATTGATAATGTAACGGTTGTGGCGCTGCAGTAATTTCATTACACTTACTATGGATCCTGTCTGCAGTGTGTGTGCAGGTAGTAACCGAAAATAATTAAAACACGGATAATGTTTAACACATAAGTAATCGCGTTGATGAAGTAACTGTATCTACCATTAAATGGATCAATGTAAAACCGTGCTGCGATATGCGAAGCTAAATGAATATTAAATGGATACTGTAAAAAGGTGTTGGGGGAGGAAATAAGGGGGAAGGAAAGGGGCAGAGATATAAAATCCGAGTCTGGGTTGTGGAGCGGGGTAAGAAGGAAAAAAGGATAAGGCTCGAAAAGAGGTGGTTACAAGACAAATGGAAACAGTGGGGGAAGAAGGAGGGAGAATGGAAAAAAAAGTGGGGGGGGGAGGAGGAGTAAGCATGGAAAGGGGTCTATGGAAAAAGGAGGGAGTGTCGTGAGGGAAGTGAAGAAGCGGAACAAGGGAGTAGGGTATGAAAACTCACAACAAAAAAAAAAAAAGAAAAAAGGTGGGGGGGAGGAGTAATGAATCTAAGTTTAAGGGTAAGATGTAAAATGTCATGGAGGTGCTTGAGCGAGATGTGATACTGCGGTTAAGGGAAAAAGGTTGCAGAGCGTGGAAAAACCGATCAGTGGATGAGGGAAATGGACTGGAAGGACCAAATGGATTACAGGGGAAGAGGGGGGGTGCCTGAGTAATGGCGAACGGAATGTCTTCACATGGATGAAGGGAAATTGGAGGGATTGGGCGTTTTTTCTGTGTCTTTTCTTGTTTCCTGAGAGTCCCTCAGGGCCTCTTCGGGGAGAAATGGCCTTTTCTGTCATGTCCGCAGCACAGATAAGAGGCAAACGATATCTATTAGGATCCAGGTCGTCTTGGGGTAAGTGGGGGGAGGATCTCCCCGAGTCCGAGGAGGCGACATCTTTGCGTTTAGGGCGACTTGGGTGGCTCCTCTTAGAGAGCCGTGGAGCTCTTTATAGGGGGGGGGGAGACAAAAACAGAGGTTGTCTTGATCCGGCGAGCTGAGCTCCGGGATGTCCGGGGTCGCAGGGGGATCTTTGACTTGGTGCCATGTGTTCAGCTTGGATCATATAGGGGGGGGGGGAGAGGGGGGGGGAGAGGGGGAGAGGAAGGGGGGGGGGGGGGGGGGGGGGAGAGGGGGGGGGGGAAACATGGGGGGGGGGGGGAGGGGGGGGGAAAGAGAAAACAGGCTTTCATGCCGCTTGGTGGTACGATCCCGCACCCGACTTTCCCAATAGAAGGTATGGGGAAGGCCCCCTCCATTAGTGAGCACCTGAATCATGATCCTGATCACTATGTGGATGCGTGGGAATGGCCCCTCGGAGTAAACTGCCTTGTCCGCCGGTATTTCGTTCCATCTTCTTGAGGCTAGGAGAGGCGCTAAGTTTCGCAATTTTCCACAGGACCCGCTGTAATTCCGTTGAAGGAAGTCTGAACTGACAGGTCTTCCTTCTCCTTCTGTCTTCGAGGCCGTAAATATTTGAACCACAAGCTTCTCCTGCTCCTCTTCTCTTGGCCATAGATCTGGACTAACAAGTCACCATCTGATGAGCCGGATGACATCCAGTGTCTTGGTCGCAGGCCTGTTCACTGACTCTGGTTGACCTGCTGGGGGTCGGAGCTGTTCCAGATTCTCTGACTCTGACCGTTTCAGAGCAGGGCCATTCATCGATCACCTTGAGGGTGTGTTCCTTTCCAAGATTCGATGATTCTTCGCCTGCAGGGAAGGAAACCATTCCTGAAAAGTCTTCACCTTTCCTGTAACTTGGTGGGCTTGGTGCATACCGTTAGTTATAGCGTTTCCACAAGCTTCGGGAATGTCACTCCCTAGCATGGAGCGCCCCTGTCTGAGGAACTTTGCGAACCCCGCTCCCTGACTGTTAGGGGTTGGTGGTGAAGCTGTTCACTACCGTTTAGGGACCAGTGAATGTTGGCGTACTCGCCAAGCCTGGTGGCCATTGGCCTCTATTCAATCAGAAAGAAAGTCACTCGGGGGTAGGGATAATGTTCCTGATCTGATGGTTGTACTCCTGGCGCCATAGCTTGTCTTCCCCCCACCGAATCAGGTGACGCATTTCCTTGTAGGGAGTTACGACGTGACTGGAACGGTTCCACGCAGGGTAAATTAGAGGGCAAACCTTTGCGGTAAAGTCTCTGGTCATACACTCTACTCGTGGCCTCTATCAGGGGAGTATAGCCTTGTTTCGTGGCTGCAGCATAGGGTGTTCTCTTCCGGTCAATGTTGTAGTGCTTGCTGATGAGGCGGGCCCCGCCAGACCCGGTAATGTCGTTACTACTACTACTCGGCTGCGACAGTAACATGGAACAGTCGGCAGGGTACCTGTCTTACGGCGACTACGTGTCGTAGGAGCTCTCCTAGCTGTTGTTTTCTTTTCGGCCCAGTCGCCACAGCTTTTTTGGGGCGTGAGCGCAGACATGCTGACTGAATTTGGATACTCGTTATCTACAAGATAGGGCACCCTCTGACACGTTTTCCATCCAGCCCTCCGGCCGCTTCATTGTTATGTGGTGCCAGTTACCATCTTTTGATTGGATGTTTAACCTGTATCCTGTTTATTCAGTATATATACCTATGTTATTACCATGCATTACTAAGGGCTGGCACAACTTTTACCACTGTTTTTAATTATCCCTTCACACTGAAATAGGAGACATTAAACCTTACTCCACCTTCTCCACCTGGTTACAATCAGGCACAGGTGTTTGTTTTATGTCTCCTTACTATATGTGTCTACCCTTAAGCTGATGGATCAAAAACTCTTTGAACAAAGGCCTGCAGGGCTGAAACGCGTCAAGGATCCATCAGCCTACACCTGTCTGTTCTAATAAACTTTTTTTAGTCACCACCACACGCTCATACCCTTTTTTTCTATGGCTTTGCTTCGCTATTGCCTGCCGATGCTAGAGGAGTTTTATCCTGATATTCAATGCCTACGCACGCGCCGGTCTATAATAAAACTGCTGTACATGGATGGGATTCGCCGCGTCAGAGACAGCTGCCCGTGACGCATCATCACAATCATCAACCGGGAGAAGCGGTGCCTGATTCTACAATGCCTCTGTGATATCTAGTCCCAGCTCTCCATCGCGCTCCCTCTTCAGCCCTTCCCTGTATTCCTACACTTGTGCTTGTCCCACCATCGCGGGGGGGCAGGACGGTACCGTCTTTTCCTCCCCCCCCTTCCTTCTCACCCCGCCCTCGCCGCGATAAGTCCTTTCCCTTCTTCCTCACTCTCACGTGACCTCCAGTCACAATAGGGTTTGGCGGTATCATCAGCACATCACTGCCACTTTTGAGCTCTGCACAGACCTCTCCAAACCGTGAGTTTATGCAACGAATAGGCCCAACTGGCCAGTTGCCACTTATGTTTTATTTCTATCCGACATCTTCTCTATATGCAGCAGTCGATCTCATTTCTTCTGATGCCCCTGACAGGATATACATCCTGATCCCAATTGCCTTATCTACACAGTTTTCTCACTTGATTGTGGGAAACGATAAATATCATTTTTCAACCTTTCAAGAAGATTTTGACCGCACACCGCCAAGGGTTGGTGGTGACCTTTTTTTTTAGGAATTTATATATTTTTTTGTGACATCTCTGTTTTATTGCATAAATATTTTGTTGCATATACCATACATACAATGGATGGACAAGAAACTCCAATTGACATCCCCCTAGCTATGTGCAGAAATTCGGGAATAATTCCAGAAAAGAACTAAAAGGGACTCTGCATTCTTTGAGATGACTTCATCTAATATACTGTGATAGGCCTCAGACTTGATCGATCACTTTGTGAACTGGAAAACTTGCTTGACTCACGACATCAGAATATTTTGGACATTACGTCAATTGAGAACTATTTAAGGGTTAAAACCGCATCCCTATAGGATTGGCGTATGAAAAAACGCCCTCGTGGAATAGGAAAGGGAGATGGTGGTAGGCGAAAAGAGAAGAAGTAGCAGGGGGAAAAGTGAGAAGTACTGGGCGGGATAGAGGTTCAGAAAGTCTTAGAAAAGGACGAACGAGTGGAAGCCGCGGTGATGAAGGAGCAGGGAGGATAAGGGGTGATTGAGTTGTGAGGGGCAGTGGAGAAGAACAACGGTGATAGATCGATCGGAGAGGGTTAGGTAGGGGAGCAAGATGGTGTAAAAGAGGAAATACGGTTAAGTGTAACACAGCTTACGAGGAGGTAAGGGGGAGGTGAAGAGAATTTGGAGGATGTGGGGAAGGAGTGGGATGATTATGGATAGTGAGGGGCGTTAGATGAAGGGGAAGAGAAACGGAGAGTACGGGAAGGGGGTAAGAGGGGGGGGGGGAGATGGGAGGACGGAGGAAGCAGATTGGGTGTCAGCATTTGGGAAAAAGGGGAATTGTGTGGAGTATGGCAGGACGAGGGTATAGGGAGTGCAGAGAAATAGGAGAGTGGCGGATGATATGAAATTGGACAAGACGGGCTGATGAGGGGTATCGATAGGAGGGGGATGTGGCTAGATATGGGCATGGTGTGTGGGGGGGGGAAGGAGGAAGCATACGTGGGACGTAATGGGATATTAGAGAGGGCGGGGGACAGGGGAAGGCCGACAAACAGGTGAAAAAGGTACGGGGGTTGGGGGTTTGGGGTGATCGTGGGGTCTGTAGGGGAAGCAGGGAAGAATTTGTAGAGGGGAGAGAGGGGGATAGGCAGGAGAAACGAGGACGGAAAAACAGGGGGGATCAAGGTGACATGGGGGGGGCAGGGGATTGGTCAGGTTGGTGTTGGAGGCAATGGAGGGAGGTGTAGAGGTTGGGGGGATAAAGAAGCACGGAATCTGGTTGCAATAAATGTAGGATGAAGGGGGGACCGTGAGGCGGGTCGAGTAGAGTAATGCGGGGAGCGGAGAGAGTAGAATTAGGCGGGTGCGGGTAGATGGGGGTGGTATGGAAGGCTAGAGTCAGGTTGAAACAGACGAGAGCGGTGAAAATATCAGGGGGGTGGTGAAGGGGGGGTTGGAGAATATGATGAGGGTGAGGGGAGAGGGTGGGGGAGTTAGTTGAAGGGCCGATACATAGGGGAATTAAGTCGGGCTGGGTGTGGGGAGACGAGAGGTAAAGGGGGTGGGATGTAGTACCGGGAGTTGGTGTCTGGGGTTTATTGGTGATAGATGATGATAAGGGAGATAGGGATGCGGGGGGGATGCACGGGGGGTGGGGTGGAGGGTAGGGATAGAAGGCTGAGAACAAGTCGGGGGAAAGGTCGGGAGGTGTGTTATGAGAGATAAACATATGCGATGAGATGAGGGATGGGCATGGTTAGGACAGGGGTGGGCGGGAACTTGGGGGTGAAAACACGAGCCGGTGGGGGGGACGGTTAGACACGGGAAAGGGATAATAGGAGTAAGGTGAAGCCTGGGGGGGAGAGGAAGGTCCCGTATCTGGATAACCGACGATAGGCTAGGTGTTGAGAACGGATGAAGAGAGGGAGCGTTAGCACGGGGGAGATGGGGGGTTGGAGAGGGAAATATAAGGAGCAGGGGACAGGTCGGGTGGAGAAGAAGAAGACGTATGGATGAGAACATGCGGAGAAAGGGACGAACCTGGGGGTATATCTGAGACCCTGGGAATGGTTGGGTTAAAGGAGGATAGTGAGGTAAGGATAGGCGAAGAACATTTGGTTAGGGTGCGGGAGTAGAAAGGAGGGTATAGCTTGGTGAGAGAAAGAGCGAAGAAAAGAGTAAGTGAGGCGACGGTGGGAAACGATTCTGGAGAGGAGGCTATAAAAAGGATATATAGCGCTATAGTTTAAAGAGGCGAAGCGAGGGGCAGACGGTGGGAGAGGTAGATAAGAGTAAAAGGCTTGGTAACGGGGGAAAGCAAATGGGAATGGAGGAGGGCGGCGTTAGCTCAAATCTTAGGGCGGTGGGGGTTGTCAGTAATGTCTTTGTGGCTTTTCCTGATAGGACCTTTGAAACTCTACACTGGGAGAAAAATACTAAAGTACATGTTCAATGAATTATGCACTATTGATTAGTACGGTATAAGTGAAAGATAAAAAATCTCTGAACTGCTGATTGAAATTTAAAAAATAGAATTACCACACATAATTTAGTGATATGGATCGTTGTCAACTACATAATGCCAAATTCTCTTACAGAATATAGAACAAATGGAGAAGGGTGTTGTTTCTACGAAACAAGAAAATATTTAGAGCAAATCAGATTTACGAAGGAATCAAGTGTATGCTTGGGAAAGACTGCGGTGTCACTAGAGATTTTGATAGATCCAGGGTCATTTCACACTCTTACAACCTCGTAAAATGTCGCATAGATCAGTGATCAATCATTTAATCAAAAACCTTTTACTAATCTATTTGAAATCGCATATCCTGACAGAAGGTCTAGTTTTGACACAGACTCATCTGATAATTGGACAGGGCTTCCGTGTCTTTTTCAAGACAGAACACAAAGACTCCCGAGATTCTGGAAGAGGCTATTTCAAAAATACATACTTATTTAGTGTCAAAAAGAGGATAGATCCAATCCCCGTCTGCCAAATATATCACTGCACCGTCAAAAAAAGGAAAGGGGCAGAAGGGGGAAGAGAGAGCAGAGAGAACATCAGGCTCAGACAGCCAAGAGGGAAAAAAATACTCTTAGCATCCCTCCCATAGTAACATACATTAGATATTATCTGACACCCGCCTGACCCCTCAACAATTGTCTATTGAATATGGATTTAAAATTTTGCACCCCAAGAGAATTTGATCTCTTTAAAACATATAGATCTCCAAAATATACCCGCAAACTTGCTTTAAAAAAAATGTGTTTTCAAAAAAGGGCCATTACCAGTGAATTCAATTTAGATCATACTGAGCCTGGTGATCCATTGCTAACAGCGGAAATCTGTTTCCTTTAAAGAACTCACCTTAATGCTGACTGCATGCCCTGTATGATGAATGCTGTAACAGACATCCCTACAGAGCACCCCCTTTTCGGCCATTTGATTTAGGGCTAAAGAATCTGCTCATCCATTCATTCCTAAAGCTCTAAAGGGTCAATGTTATCTCCACATTGAGATGTCTGGTGGATAGAGATCTATTAGACTACTGCCAAAGGTTTTTTTCCTTCCCAGGGTCTTCACCACACTAACATAATCTAACTAAACGAAAAAATAGATTTAGATCTACTTAAAATGACCATCCTAGTAATCAAGATGGCCGGCAAGGTGGTGCCTATTGTAGTACATCACCATAGTATAGAAATGAGGCTATCAGACTACTAAGCCGATAATGTCTTTTATTTAAGTTGAGAACAGATTCCCACAAAAGAGATTCCTTGCAGAATGGAAAACACTTTGTGGAACTTGGAGATGTTTTTACAGTACTAACAACAAGAGAAGAAAATCTCATGTGTGAATTCCTATGTGCCATGTTTCACCATCTCCCAAAGATCCATAAGTCATTGGAGAAACCCTCCGGGGCGACCCATTGTCTCCAGCATTGGTCTTGGGAGATGGTGTTCCGCTCGTCGAACTGCTTTTTGCAACCTATTGTGTGACAAATACCTTCATTCTTACAGGACACCACCACATTATTAATTGAGTTGGAGAACATTCTTGGAAGGAGGCTACAGATGGGTCACCTGGATGTCACCATCTCTATACAACATTATTGCCACCTGAACAGGACTGAAAGCCAGTTTATCACTACTCTATCTCTTCTACTTTTTTCCAATGCACAGATAACTTTATTAATGATTCTATCTGTTTTTAACTAACACACATTATTTCTTTTGACTCACTTTTTATTTACAGACACAGGCACGGCCGATGGGACGTCCGTTGCGCCCTCATACCAGCCACCTTTTTTATGGGTTTATGGAATCCACTCACATTTTCGGTGATACTAATCTCTATCGCTCACAATATCATCTGTCTATAAACGCTACAATCGATGATTTGCTTTTCATTTGGGATGGGGATCTTTACACTTACACACATTTATTGACACATAAATATTAATGATATTAATCTTAACTTCACTTTAATACTGATCCAATTGAAATCAATTATTCTAGATGTGACACTCCATGGTGGCCCAGATCTGTTATCTCCACAGACTATTCACCAAACCCACTCAAGAAATTCCATTTTACTATGCCAAAAGTTGTACCCAAGATCCATGATCCGCGGGATTCAAAGCGGGCAATTCTTTGTGCTACAAAAGACTCTGTTCAGACCAGAGTGATAATTTTCTCAACACTCTAGGGATCTCAGTGACAAATTGCTGTTAGAGGATATTCCAACAAAGATATTGAACAAGCATTCACCTATGCAGAGTTTCAGACAGAAATATGTATTAAAAGAACAAAAAAGTAGCCAAGGACTAACAACAAGTTTCAGAATATCTTTATTTATAACCAAATTCAGCAGACAGGCCCCACAGATACACATATTATATGGAAACATTGGTAATGTGTTTGAAACTTGATCCCGAATTAGAACCGTACATTCTAACCTAGATTTGCTTGCTTTCAGAAGAAGCAAACACCCTTGGCCCTACATCCCTCTCCAGAAGCCTATTTCAATACCCCCTCCACCCAAATTGCAACGATACCAAAGGATTTTTTCAAATGTGGGTTTTGCCAAATGCGGCCAGTATGCCATACCCACCAAAAAGTGTTAATACTGTGTTCCACCTTGACAAATTTAGAATTTCCTCATTCATTAAACTGTCATACCAGTTATGTGGTGTATGTCATACATGCGGTGTAACGCTAAAAAAAAAAAATATGTCGGTAGGACAATTCGTCCTTTACATGTTCGGATTTCAGACCATAAGATTAATTAAAAAGAGACCTTTTGGCACCCCGTTTCTAAACACTTCTCACTATGCCCGATCTGGTGCGGTTAAAGAAACTTTTAGATTTTTTTGCATTGCACAATCCCCATACACATCAGAGGGGAAATAGACTTAACAGTCTCAATTAAATGGAGATGCAATGGATCTTCCAGTTAGACACTTTGCAACCCCATGGCTCAATATAGATTGGGCACTCCAACATTTCTACACGATTAAAATTCTTTACAATTTTAAATTTTCACAATTTCTTCTTTTTACTCCCCCCCACTTTCCCTCCCCTCACTCCCCATCCTCCCCCCTTTCCCTCCCTTTCCTTTCATTTTTTCTTTGTTTTGATGCAACCCTTATTTGTAATTTGCTTGTTACCAACATCATAGCTTTAGTATTTGAGATGTTCACTTTTTATTCATGAATAATATTAGGTATATCAGACTGTTTAACTTTATATGTCTTATTTCATTGTTATGCAATACCACTTTGTTGGTATTGAATGTTTAACCTGTATCCATGTTGATTCAGTATATAACATATGTTATTACCATGCATTAACATAGGGCTGGACACTTTTAAACAATTTTTATTATCCCTGTCACATGATAAAGGAGCATTACCACCTCACCTCACCTGGTTACAATCAGGCACAGGTGTTTGTGTTTATGTCTACCTATATCTATGTGCTCCCTTACGCTGATGGACTCAACTCTTGACAAGGCCTGAGGGCTGAAACGCATCAGAGGATCCTCAGCTACACCTGTCTGTTCTAATAAACTTTTTTTAGTCACCACCCACGCGTCATACCCTTTTTCAATGGCTAGTGCTTCCTATTGCTCTGGCCGATATGCTGAGGAGTTATCCTGTATCTTCTTGGGAGCTATTCTCCTATGCCCCTAGCGCACCCCCCCCTCCTCCGCACTTCCTTGCGCAGCGCCAACCTCCGCCGGTAGCCACCGGCTGCCGACGACCCATTGCCACATGCGCAACTCAAGGAAAATGGTGGCGCCCCTCGCGGGAGCCCGGGACCCTCATGGTCGGGCCCCCGGGACACCGGATGCTCCCTGCTTGGCCCCCCACCCTCCAGGAACGCGGCAGGGGGCTGCCGCTTGGCTCCGGCAGCCCCCACCATCATAAGGAGGTAACGGGCGCGTCGCGGAGCAAATGGGGAACCTGGCTAGCATCATATATATTGTGGGTAACTTTGGGGCTTAGATGCTTCGGGGTAATACTGTGTGTTTGTTAACTTTGTCCAGTCTGGTTCTCAGCTTTTGGAGGTTGGCCCCTCTCTCCCAGGTTTAAAGCTCGCCCATCCCACTTTCCATATGCACAGGTAATTGCATTGCAGTGATTGCAACAGATCTAATACAGAGTATTCTTCCTTGCTTGTTTTGTCCAGGTAAATAAGAATTTCAATCAGATTTAGAACATGTAGCTTATTATGACGATTCAATTATGATCATTCTTCCTAGCATTGTACAGGTTATTAAGAATTTTATATCAGTGTTAGGACCCCCTGCGAATATGGTCATATGCTTGGAAGGGCTCACAGGCTTACAATGCTTGGCCAAGTATTAAAACTAAACTAACCCTTTTATTCAAGCATATATAGGTATTTCATGTGTTATTTTTGGCATTGGAATGTAGCGCTTATAACAGGGACGCTGGCAGGGGGAGTGTTGTCTGTGTCTGTGTGGTGGGGGGGAGGAGGAGGGAGGCATCGGCAGCAGCAGAACGAGCCCAGAATCAAGCGAGGTAGGTAATCTTTGTGTGGGTCCGTGTGTGTTGTGAGGGGGGGGGGAGGGAGGAGGAGAGATGTGCCGGAAGCCGAATGGAAGCCCAAATCAAGAGAGGTAGGAGATCTATGAGTGTGTTGTGTGTGTGTGTGGTGTGTGTGTGTGTGTGTGTGTTGTATGTTGTGGGTGGTGTGTGGGTGTGTGTGTGGTGTTGTTGTGTGAGGTGTGTTGTGTGTGGTGTGTGTGTGTGGTGCTGTGTGGTGTGTGTGTGCACAGCACGTTCTTAGACAGTTGTGTCCGCTTAATCAAAGCTATTGTTTAGGAAATGTTCTATAAGTGCAATAATATTGATGGTCTAGTCTGTATATATTAATTAGAAAAAGCCATAACTGTGGCTATATTTGGTCCATGTTTGGTATGTTAGTTTCTGTCTGTGGGCAGGTGAGGTTTGAATTATAGGAAAGCAAGAAGCACCATTTGGTAAAATTAGTTATTTGATAGGGAGGCCATCAATGTGTACATTAATTTTTATTTTTATGGTCCACGCCAACAAATTAATTCTTCTGGCAGGAGATCTCTGACAGCTTTATGCAGATTTCAGAGTTTAAATTCCTTTGTACCAGCAAAGACGTACTCTTAGATTAAATTAAAACAGACGTTAGTCTCATGACAGGATTCACCCTGCACAGTAAATCAAGTAACTATACTTGAGTTGCCCTGGCAATATTGAATCAAATTGACCACATAGTGAAAGACTGAACTGTGGGGAACTGTGTAACACATATTGGAAACATTTACACAGATTTGATGCTTATATAGTATTGTAGTGTTATATCCCAGAATAACCCAAAATGAACCTCAAAACTCATGAAGAGGCAAAAGTAAAATTAATCTGTTAACAGCCACCCCAGAGCAGTGCCCAACAAAAAGCAAGCGAAAGGTGGGACATTCCTCTCCTGCAACTCCTGGAAGTTTGCTAAAAAAAATGCAGCTTAGCTTATTAAAAATTGGGAGCCATGCTCAGACTGCATTAGAAGTGGATCCATGTTGTAGCGGATCACACTACACGGGTTGAGCTGTATGTTTTCACAAACAGCTGTCATCACCAAAATTGGACCTCCCATATCTACACATGGGCAACTTTAGAAATGCAATTGCAACTTCAAATATCACATTCAGCTGCAGCGGCCCGTTATCAAAGACTTCACGCAGTGTATAGTGTGAAATAAAGTGAAAACTCGCCGCTTCATAAATGGATAAAATAATAGTGAGTGGATTCAAAAATAACTGTGAATACAACAGCCTTGTAAGATGAGGTTGATGCAGCTGTTCAAACGGAGAGCTCAGCACTCCATGCTAATACAGAAAACAAGAAAAGAATACAGCGCAAAGAAAAACCTCATGGTGTTATTAATAAGAAATTCAATTTATATTAAAAGGGTGATGTATTGCACGTACATCTAGTAAAAATCAACACAGCCATGACATGTTTGGCGATTATGTTACCCATCGTAGACAGCCGTTGTCAGTGGCAAGTGTCGCTTGGATCAGCTCGCCGTTTGGAGATCACTCGCTAGTGGCAGGGACTCTCCTGGATCAACTCGCTGATGGAGATCACTCCTAGAGTCTGTCGATATCACCGTGGTCCTCCGTGAGCTCTTCACTTCCTGACACGTGCGCAATGGCGTCTGACGTCATCAGATGCGTGTCCGATAGTGTCTTAGGTCTTTAGTTCGTCGCGCTAAATGGCGCTAACCGCGAGAAGGTCACAGTAAGGACAGCAGGTCCCAGGCAGGCAGTGCTAAAAAGTACCACATGGGTATATAGAGCATAAGTAGGGAATGCGCCCACTCTACGGTTTCGTTATAGATAACTTCGTTCAGGGAATGATAGAGGATGTCCGGGGCTCTTCATAAACTCTAGATTCTCCTGATTTGGCCGTGCTAAATTGACCCACTCAAACACCCTTGGGAAATTAACTCATTCAAGTCCGCTGGGTCTTAGTCAAGACAGGCGGCCTCTCAGCTAGAGATAGGGGGTGACAAAACTCATATAGCATTAAACACAATTTTATTTGATTGACGGTATTAGAATGTAAATCTAAAAATAAGAAAAATAATTAGTAACATCCTAATTTAAAAGAGTAAATAAACACTCATCCTAATGCTACATGAAAATGATATGGTCGAATTGTATTACACAGACAAATTGAGTAGAAATCATTAAAATGGAATAAAAGTCTAAAAGATCTGATTAATCTTAAAAAAATCTCTATCATATTCACTGGTGATCTAAAACTATCTTAAAATCACAGAATAGGGACAAACGTCAAGTTCCTCTGTTTAGGCCCAGTGGGGACCAGAGTTTGTAACTTAAATCCACAGGCTCTCCCTGTTTGGATATATTTTTATCTCTGTCTCCACCATGTCTCCTGAGGATACAATTTGTATGCCTAAATAGCTTAAAGTGAGGATCGCTGTTGTGTTTTGATTTAAATGTCAGATACGCTATGCTGTTCAAAAACCTATTCTGATATTCCTGTCGGGTTCTAGAATCTTCACTCTAAGGAATCTTTTGTCCGCCCAACATATTGATACCCCCACAGGGGCATCTGTGCACAGTACACTTACAATGTTGATTTACATGGATATTGCATCTTTTATGGTGAATTTGATTTGGTGCTGTTTGAATAAATGTTTTGGCGTCTGTATTCAGCATTTTGCAGCCTTACATCTTCACAGCTAAAGTTTACCATTAGGTTGGCTGGGCATCCAGGTGGTCTCTGACAGTCATGTACTTTGGACCACCATGTCCGCTTGGTGTGCCAGATGGTGTTTCAGAGTCTTAGCCTCTACGGTAAATAAAGCTTGGTTTCGGTGAAGAGAGGGACCTAGAATTGGATCATTACATAGAACTTTCCAGTTGTATTGATTATTTCTGGATGCTCTTACTTACTGAACTAAATTCCGTCAATAAATGGTACTTTTGAGTTTGTCACTTTCATCCCTATTTATTTGTTTCTTCTGAATCAGTAAGGAGTCTCTCTCTCCATCTTTCTACTTTCTCAAAAACTGAACAACAGAGCCTTGTCATAGCCTCGTTCAATGAACCTCTCAAACAGAGAAGTTGATTGGGTTCAAAAATCCGTCTGAAGACTACAATTTGCGCTTAATGAGCATTAACTGCTTAATGGTTAATATTTCAATCCAGTTTCTCGTTAGTGATTACTGGATGACACTAACAGAGGAGCTATCTGGGTGTCTACCTTTAAAAAATGTTTTTTAAAAGTTTCAGGGTATCCTCATCACCTCCCAGAGTCACAAGAACATCATCGATGTATCTCTGCCATATATATGGCACCAATAACCATTTGCGGATAGGGTTATTATATGGCAGAGATACATCGATGATGTCTTGTGCATCTGGGAGGGTGATGAGGATACCCTGAGAAACTATTAAGAATATCTGAATACAAATGATTTTAATTTAAAATTTACTTCAGAAACGAATTCGAATCAGATAGATGTTCCTGGACCTTTAGTTTGGTATCTTCAGGAACGGTGAAAACACCAATACCAAAACATTTTTAAAAAGGTAGCACCAATAGCTTCTTATTGTCATCCAGTAATCACAAAGAGAAACTGGATTGATAATATACCATTAAGCCAGTTCATGCGATTAAGCGAAATTGTAGTCCTCAGAGATTGATCCCAATCAACTTCTCTGTTTGAGAGGTATTGAACGAGGCTTATGACAGGCTCTGTTGTTCAGTTTCTTTGGAGAAAGATAGAAATGATCTGAGATGAGACTGCCTTACTGATTCAGAAGAAACAAATCAAATAGGGATGAAAGTGACAACGCAAAGTACCATTTATTACGGAATTTAGTTCAGTAAGTAAGAGCATCCAGAAGATAATCAACACAACACTGGAAAGTTCTATGTAATGATCCAATTCTAGGTCCCTCTCTTCATCCGAAACCAGCTTTATTTACCGTAGGGCTAAGACATCTGAAACAACCATCTGGCACCAAGCCTCTTTTAGACTTTTTTATCCATTTTAATGATTTCTCTCAATTTGTCTGTGTATACAAATTCGACCATATCATTTTATCATGTAGCATTAGGTATGAGTGGTTTTTTTTACGTCTTTTAAATTAGGATGTGTACTAATTATTTTTCTTATTTTAGATTTCTACTCTAATACCCTGTCAATCAAATAAAATTGTGTTTTCATGCTATATGTTATGTTGTCACCCCATCTTAGCTGAGAGGCCCCTGTCTGTGACTAAGACCCAGCGCTGAATGGGTTAATTTCCCAGAGTGTTTTTGAGTCGGGTCAATTTAGCACGGCCAATCAGGTGAAGATACGAGGGTTTATGAAGCGCCCCGGAACATCCTCTATCATTCCTGAAGAAGTTATCTATAACGAAACGCGTAGGAGTGGGTGCATTCCCTACTTATGCTCTATATACCCATTGTGGTACTTTTTATCACACTGCCTGCCTGGGACCTGCTGTCCTTCTGTGAATTTCTCGCCGTTAGCGCCATTTAGCGCGACGAACTAAAGACACTAAGACACTATCGGACGCCATCTGATGACGTCAGACGCCATTGCGCACGTGTCAGGAAGTGAAGGAGCTCAACGGAGACCACGGTGATATCGCCAGTACTCTAGGAAGTGATCTCATCAGCGAGTTGATCCAGGAGAGTCCTGCCACTGCTGAGTGATCTCCAACGGCGAGCTGATCCAGGCGACCCTCTGCCACTGACGAACGGCTGTCTACAGTGGGTAACATCTCCCAAACATGTCATGCGTGTGTATTTTTACTAGATGTACGTGCAATACTCACCCTTTCTAAATAAATTGAATTTCTTAGTATACTACATNNCTACACCATGAGGTTTTTCTTTGCGCTGTTCTCTTTTCCTTGTTTTCACGCAGTGTATACATCGGAATACCCATGTCATGGCGCGTGATTTTTTTCCCAACCCTACCGCCTTAGACGCGTGTTGTCTCGGGTTTCTATCGGGTGCATAAAATTGTATTTTAGCGTTGTCTGCAATACCGTCGAGAAACCGGGCAATCGCGAGTTGTTGTCTTAAAAATCTGATAGCAATTCAACCTGTCTTTTATTGCCGTACAGTTCTGAAAGTGTGTGTGTACAGTATTTGTAATTTGAAGATTAACGTTACAAGTTCATACTGTATAGTGTACATGGGAAATAAGTCCTTTCTGAGGCTCTGTGACAGGGTAAATGAACGTCACCAGCCATATACCTGGCAAACCTATGTTTAGGCTTGCAGTGCAGCAGTGACGAGGTTACGTTTCAGTTGAGAAGGGTGCTTAATTAGTCTGACCCCAGCTGCATAATCAAGGTGTTTTAAAACCCCCAGGCTGTACACACATGCAAGCTAGCTCGTCAGGAGACAGGACTGAAATACTGAAGAGATTACTGCTATAAGGTCTGTTTTTCAAAGTACATGTGTAATAACTGTCTGTGTCCTGCATGCTGAAGAGAAGCTGCCTTGTTTTCTATGCTGAAGAGAAGCTACTTTGTTTGTGTCTGCTGAAGAGAAGCTATTTTGTTTTTGTATGCTGAAGAGAAGCTATTTTGTTTTTGTGTGCTGTATGTTTTTTAAGGCTCAATAAATGAGCCTTATCAAGAGAACCCGCGTGTGTGGTTGCATGTACTCTGCAACAGGCTCCTTAGCCATACACAGATTAAAAATATGAGGACACATACTGTACTGTATACAGGATACTAAAGGAAAAAGAAGTACAGTATTACAAAAATATAACGTCGCGTCTTCTGAATATAAAATATTTTTTCCGCTCATGCGGATTAGAACCTTGTTGAAACGCATACTGTATGCGTGTCATCACATTTCTATATTTATTATTTATTAATCAATACTTTTGCTAGGCTTGATCTTTTTTTCCTACTGTTATTTTATGTGCATGGGTGTATGTCTCATTGGAACCTTGTTGAAACGCATATGCGTGCCATCACATTTATGCGCATGCGTGTATGTCTCATTGGAACCTTGTTGAAACGCATATGCGTGGTATCACATTTAGTCGCATGCGTGTATGACTTCTCATTCAATGTAAATGTCAAGTCTGAGTTTCTCTCGACATGGGCTTCCATAACAATTTTGGCTATTCTGAGATTCAATCACAACTGTATCTTTTTAATTCTACACTAGTCATGTACGTACTGTATGAGGTCGGTAGCATACTGTGACTCTTATTAGAAACCCCCAAAATAAAAAGTTAAATCTTTTATTCTATACAGTATGCATTTATTCTACAGTATATGTACAGTATTATATATGTATTGTTTTAATACTGTTGATTTAATGCGCATGCGTATATGACTTCTCCTTCAATTTGAATTTTAACTCTGGAAAAAAATACTTTTTTTTGTTTCTTGCCATGGGCTTGCATAACAATTTTTGATATTCTTAGAATCAATCACAACTGTAGCTTTATAATTCTACACTAGTAGTGGCATACTGTGATTTTTATTTGGAGGTGTGGGGTTCAAAACATTATGATGACCTGTTGAAAATATTTCTTTCAACTAATAATCCAGCATACAGCCCTCCCCCACCCGCACACACACACGGCTAAAGTATTTCTACTTCTTATCGACACCTCCCCCAAACCATTCATTTGTAATGGGTGGCTTTGTGGCCTAGTTTAATAGTTTAATCTTCCCGAGTGTGTTATCACTTTTATGCGCATGCGTGTATGTCTCATTGGAACGTTGTTGAAACGCATATGCGTGCCATCACATTTAGGCGCATGCATGTAAGACTTCTCATTCAATGTGAATTTCAATTCTGAAAAAAACAAAACCTTTTTTCGTTTCTCTCGACGGGGGCTTGCATAACAATTTTGGCTTTTCTGAGATTCAATCACTACTGTAGCTTTTTAATTCTACACTAGTCATGTATGTACTGTATGAGGTGGGTGGCATACTGTGACTCATAAGAAACCCCCAAATAAAAAGTTATAATCTTTTATTCTATACAGTATGTATTTATTCTACAGTATATGTACAGTATTATATATGTATTGTTTTAATACTGTTTTAACTTAATGCGCATGCGTGTATGACTTCTCACTCAATTTGAATTTCAACTCTGAAAAAAAACTTTTTTTTCGTTTCTCGACATGGGCTTGCATAGCAATTTTTGATATTCTGAGAATCAATCACTACTGTAGCTTTTTAATTCTACACTAGTAGTGGCATACTGTGATTTTTATTTGGGTGTGTGGGGTTCAAAACATTATCATGACCTGTTGAAAATATTTCTTTCAACTAATATTCCAGCATACAGCCCCCCCCCCCCCAACCACACACACACAAGGCTAAAGTATTTCTACTTCTTATCGACACCTCCTCCAAACCATTCATTTGTAATGGGTGGCTTTGTGGCTTAGGAAAAAACAGCAGGCAGAAAGGCGCACTAAGTGGCAAGTACTTTATTAAAACCCCATGGGTAAACAATAAGGAAATTATAACAAAGCTACTTGACATAAAATGAATATCAATAAAAACTGGAAGATCCTAAAACAAAGAACAGAGGGGAGGTGGAGGGACAGGAAATCTCGCTGCTGGTATGACAAAAGGGTCCGGACCCGATCTACTCACTTTAAAGACAGCAGGGACACCCGCGCTCTCCAACACAGCCTCTGCAGGGACACAAGTCCACAGGGGCAGCTTCACGTAACCTCTATGCATTTCGCACGTAGTGCTAATTCAGGTTGCTTTTCCTAGTATTGTACAGGTAAATAAGAGCTTCAATCAAACTAAGAACTATGCAGCTAATCACAACAGCTTTATTATAAAGTTTTCTTCCTGGTATTATACAGGTTATTAAGAATTGATTAGTGTTAGGACTTGCACAGACTTGGTCTACCCTGGCGTTTGGTGTGCAAGCTTGAGATGCTTTGGCCAAAGAATCAAACTAAATGACCAAATGTTTTTATTTTAGATATACTGTCGCGGCCGAGTTTATTCTTACCTTTACCCGGTCTCGACCGCGACAGTAACCAGGCGCGTGCCGGGTTGTCCCGTGCGTGCGCCGAAGCCTCGGAGGAGCGGTCCTCCGATCGGGGCTTCCCTCTCTCCTCTCCGGGTCCGCCGGGTCCCCTGGAACCCCCCGCCGCCGTCCCCCACATCGTGGGACCCCAGGGCTCCCTCGGGGAGCCTTGGGCACGCGTGCATGGGGCGCAGGCACCCGATGAAGCGTGACCGCGCATCGGTGATGCGCGGCACGCCAAGGGGATTTGGCTAGCAAGCCGGGACATGTCCCGGCTTGCGGAACTAGCCAGCTACGAATAAAACGTGTCGCCAGTGTACAGGTAAACCCCGTTATAACGCGCCTCGTTATACCGCGATTCGGGTATAACGCGGTTTTCCCGTGGCTCCCGTTTAAAAAAAAAAAAAAAATTGCACACTGCACACACTGCACACACTCTCACTGCACACACACTGCTCACACTGACACACACTGACACACACTGACACACACTGACACACACTGACACACACTGCACACTGCACACACACTGCTCATTGCTCACACTGCACACACTGCACACTGCACACACACTGCTCATTGCTCACACTGCACACACACTGCTCATTGCTCACACTGCACACACTGAACACTGCACACACTCTGCTCACACTGACACACACTGCTCATTGCTCACACTGCACACACACTGCTCATTGCTCACACTGCACACACTGCACACTGCACACACACTGCTCACTGCTCACCCTGCACACACTGCACACACACTGCTCATTGCTCACACTACACACACACACACACACACACACACACACGCACGCACGCACTCACACACACAACCCCCCTCCCAATACACATATACATAAATCAGCCTTACCTTGGGGATGATTGGTGAGGCCTGTGGCTGCAGGGGGGGGGGGGCGCTGCATGCCGGTGGGGGTGGTGCTGCGGTGGAGGGGGGTGTTGGCTGCAGGGGCCCCCGATGCTGCGGGGGCTGGTGGGATGGCCCGGTGCAGCGCGGGGGGGCAGGTAGGTGGGGGTAGGTTGGCGGTACGGCCCGGGGCGGGGGGTGGGACGTCATTTGGCAGGACGACCCTGTGCTATGGCAGGGCGAGGGGGCCCGGTCCTGCGAGGGGGGGTGATGGTGCTGGGGGAGGGGAGGTGACGGTGCTGGGGATGGGGGGGTTTGTGCTGTGGGGGTCCAGGCGGCTGATCACCTGTTCCCCGGGCCTCCCTCTCGCGCCAGAGCTGATGACTTCCAGCAGACCGGCACTGTCGATAGGGAGACCAGTGCCGGTGCAGGTTTTTTTTTTTTTAACATATACTGTACTGTATTAAATTAACGGGCACGGCCCTTTGCCCTGGGAGGGAGAGGGAAGGGGCTGGGAGGGAGAGGGAGGGAGGGGGCTGGGAGGGAGAGGGAGGGAGGAGGCATGTGACCCGCATGTAGGGCTTCCGGACACCTCTTCCTTCCTTCCCTCCTCACTCCCTCCTGAACAGGCGCGTGGCGGCCATTTTTTTTTAATTAGCGCGCCCCCATTACTCACGCGGTGGTCTCGGGGTGGACCCCGAGGACCGCGTTATAACGGGGTTTACCTGTATATATTAATGTACTTTACTGTGTATTTGTGTCGTTGGATGTAGCACTGGGCTCTGTCTGTGTTCTATGTTTTGTCCTTTATTTAAGTATATATTGCCATGCCCAGTAGCATTCCGCTTTGACACACACACACACACACACACACACACACACACACACACACACTTTACGACAGTTAATGAGACGGGTACAACCCGGCGTATACTACAGACCTCTTTTAGTTAACTGGATCAGATGTCACACTGAGCGTCATTCAGAAAAAACCAGTGGATAAGTAAATACAATGTCATAGGCTATCCTTTGCCAACTAACATTCATTACACACACTAGTAAAATATTGCACCATATCATTACCACAAAAATAACATCACATTTAAGGTTTTGGGACTGGGAAAACTAGACTTTCCAAGGTGCAGGGAACTCTAAAGAAGAAATTTGCCTGTGACGGATCTAGCCCGAATCTCCGGTACCGGAATCGGCGTTAGTTCCACATACCATCACCCCTTCGCTCTTCATCGAGAACATGGACTTTCTTGACAGCGAGTTAAATCCAAAAACTCATGTAACTCAACTAGCCCCATACTGCACATCACTATCGATTTTGAACAACTTGGCCGCTAAAATTTTGGACTTAGAATCTGGCATGCGGGCTTTCCGGCTGAAATCAAAGCCTGTTTGCTTCTGCTATGTGCGCAAGAGTATCTTTGAAAAGCCTGCCCGCGCTCTTTTCTACTGGGAATCTCATAATCTCTTTGGGGGCTCAGCATTTCTATAGTGTTTGATTTTTCATTCATGAATCGCAGAGCCATACATCTACATGGGCACTTTCTTCAGCAGCCCATCTAGCCAAGGTGGTATGAACATGCTGGGTCAGCCGGAAATATGAAATTGTCAAGGGACAGAATGTGCAAGTTTTGCCACCCCTGTACCTGGCCTATCTCAATGCCACCTGCTGGGTCCATGCTCCATAGGTCTGGCAGAGTAAATGGCAGACCGGACAACTGCCATTGTTCCCCGGACCTGGGTACTTGAGGCACTTCCCTTCCACCGAAATGCTTTCACAGCTCTGGCATCGTCCTCAGGCTACTTTGAACTCTCCGATGTTTCCAGCAGACTCCTGGACCATCGATTTCCAAAAGTCCCCAGCACATTACAATACTGACATTACAGTATATTAATAAAATACAGTTTAATTACTCCAAAGTCTCTGGGTGTGTTGCTAAGCGGAATAGAATAGAAAAATATCACTTTATACCTATCAGACCATATCCCCAATACACTATCTTCTGAGACTTAGGGGTCTAGCAACTAATCAGCGTGAAAAATCATTAGCCAGTTTTTCAATTAGCCATGTATTTTGGCGTGTTTTTAACTCGCTGTATGCTAGAAGGGCAGAATCCCTGGCGAATGAATGCGCCACCACCATTTGATAAAATGGCGAGACCTGTGGACGGATCGCTGACTGGCGAGAAGCTGCGAGAAGACGTCCCCTGCCGAAGTATTGTCGGCACAGAGAGAGATCCGCACGTTCCTCCACTGCGCAAACATCGCCACATTAAAAATTATTTTATAAACCATTTTTTTCATAGTTGTACATGTGCAGGGGGTCTCTGGAGCTGAACCGCATTGGTTTCAGGTCGGGGACCCCCTGCTTCCCGAGATAAAGGCCCTTTTAATGAGGTGCAGGGATCCCTCTGCAGCATTTAAATGTTCCGATCATCGTGACACTGGAATGTAAACAAAGCAGGGGATACCGCCCCCCTAAAGTGGCCTGTATCTCGGGATAGGCAGGGGGTCCCCAACGACCTAAAACAAAAGCTGTTCTGACTCCAGAGACCCTCTGCAACTCTACAGTATATGAATAAAACACACATATCATAAACAATCATTCCTTACCTTTGTGGCTATCTGCTATGGTTAACGATAAGCAGCATGAATATATTTTTAATAATAGTGTACAGTGAGCAGGGGGTCCGCTGAGCTGAACCGCATTGCTTTTTGGACCATGGATCCCCTGTCTTCCCGAGTTACAGGCCCTGGTATGTTTAAACGGGTGTGCAGTGTCGCCGCCATCTTATAGCATCCCATAACCCGTATGTGCCCCACTATAAAGATGGTGTCGACACTGTAACCGATGCCCGCAAACCGGGGCCTGTAACTCGGGAAGCAGGGGGTCCCTGAGCCACAATAAACGCCAGTTCAGTCTCCGGGACCCCCAGCTCACGCACAATATTATTTAAATACATTAATGCTGCTTCATTACCATAGCGGATAGCCCTAGGCAATGAAAGGGTTTAAGCATAACTAGCATGTTTTGGGGACAATTGCCCCCAATAGACATTGCAATACAAACATAATACAGTAATGGGCAAATTCATTATCCACAACAATGGTATATACGTGAATGTGCCCATTTTAAAATACATAAACAGCAATAAATCCATATAGCACTCACCCATGTCCGCTGCCACGGTGAAGGCCATCCTCATCTTTATCTCTAATGCCCCATCCGCTTCTGCAAAACACAAACAAGATAAAACATCCAATGTAATGTCCCTAACCCCTTAATCATCATATAGCGTTATGAACCACTACAGTCATTAAGACGGTTAACCTCCTCACCACACACTCGGGAGTACTACATACCCTCCACCACTAATTCCCACCCGTGAGGCCTAACTACCCTCACCCACTACCCACAAGGGAGGCCTACCACCACATACCCTTGGGGCAATACCCTCCCCCCACCCCAACACATACAGTATAATAATGTGCCAAATAACTATTATCCAGATGGGATAATAGTATATTTGGCCATTATTAAACACATTAACTAGCTAGTAAAAAAAGAAAACTTCTACTGACCTCATCAATAAGAAGGCCCCGTCGCCAGCATCTCCTTGCGTCCACTGCCAAAATAATACATAGCCAATACATGCATGACATTCACATATAAAGAACCCCTTAATCACCTTATCGGATACTAACCGCAAAGGTAATTAAGGGGTTACCATCCTGGCCACATACCCACCCTTCACACATTCCTTGTACAGTGGCTCTCATCATGAAAAAAATAAATAAATAAAAGAAATTAAACATTTATATAGATCTATATATATATATATATATATATATATATATATATATAAAGTATATATATATATATATATAAAATATATTATATATATATGTATGATGATCCAATATACAAATAAATGTCCAGTGGCTTCATCATGAAAAAAATAATAATAATAAAATAAACAAAAAAATTATATATATATATATAAATAAATATATATATATATATATATATATATAACACACACATAGTTGAATACCGCATCAAACAACCAAAAGATAAATGTATAAATATACAAATAAATGTCCAGTGCTTCATCATGAAAAAAATAATAATAATATAATAAACAAAAAAATTATATATATATATATAACATACACATAGTTGAATACCGCATCAAACAACCAAAAGATAAATGCACTGTCTAAACCATAGCAGAAAATAACTTAAAATAACAGAAATAATGTCTACTAGGCTGTGCTAGAGGAATAGATTAAATATGTAAACACAGAAAAAGAAAAAGAAACCTCTCAAACAGCACTCAGACTAATGATGCAAAGAATAATAATAATACATTTATTGAGTCAAAATATAAAGGAAGACAAAAAAACAGCTGACTGGAACCCTGGCTAACTGGACTCTAGAAAATATAAAACAAAAAAATAAATTAAATCAAAGGGACTATATAATGAACATAAACCTCAATGAATAGAACCACTATGGGGACCAGGTACCCATAGTGATTCACAACCGGCCGGTCAATGGGGTATGGACATAACACCAAATAAAAAAAGAATATACCAAGCAAACTATGCTAGTGTATAGGGCTAAATAATGAAAATACCTAATGATATGAAACTATAAATATAGCACATAACAGAAAACATAAAGGTACTTCAGTGACCCAAAACACCAAGCCAAAATGGCAACATGAACAGGAGAGAGACTCATATATTCCAAACCAGTACAGTTACTGGATGATATCAGTGGTATATGAAAAGAGAATACTCAATTCCTGTATGGCATAGTTGACATAAATCCAGATGTAGTGTAGAGCTTCAATCAAACTAAGTACTATGCAGCTAATCACAACAGCTTTATTATAAAGTTTTCTTTCTGGTATTATACAGGTTATTAAGAATTGATTAGTGTTAGGACTTGCACAGACTTGGTCTAACTTGGCATTTGGTGTGCAAGCTTGAGATGCTTTGGCCAAAGAATCAAACTAAATGACCAAATGTTTTTATTTTATATATATTTTATATATATTTTATATATATTTATATACGTACTGCGGAGTACTCATTGCTTCTGTCCGGTCGGCAAATGGGGAAAAAAAAGACACAGCGCATTGAGTTTTTATTATGAAACGCCTAAATTGATACAGTAACTTCTTCAGTACCAAGGTCAATTCACAATGGACCACTGTGGGTTTTTTTTTAAATACCTGCAAATCGTAACATTACTGTAGCACATGTACAGTAGTGTACACATTAGAATTCATTACAATTCATGCATATCTGCCAACTGGCGGGTGCGCAAAGAATTGCGCCCCAAATTAAATCCAAACCATTATAATTAAACAGATCTACCGCGAATAAACCGCAGTTAAACCGCGGGTGCCGGGCGACGCGAATGCAGCATGAGCACGGGGGATGCACCATTTATTGGGCGTGGAATTCAGGACATGCAACCACAACGCCCCCGAGAAGTTTTAGAATAAAGACTGGCACAGCTGTTACAATGGGTTTTTTTTTTGCCTTCCTCTGGATCAATAAGTAAGTATACATATAGGATAAAGTATCTAAATTTATAATAGTCTGGTGTCCACGAGACGCGGCAATGCAGAGCATTGTGCTCTGCATTTCCGCGTCTCGTGGACACCAGATGATTTACTCAACCCCGCAGATGCACGCTCACCAGAAGAAAACGGGAACGGTTTACGTGAGTCACTGAACATTTCCATATTATTGGGAGGTATACTATAGGTGTTCATAGGCGTTTCTAGACATTGTCCTCATTGGGAGTGATGTGGTGGAGCTTATCTATCTCCATTCACAACACTCACCAGGACATTATATATATGTCTATATTGTACGCCCACCTACATACCCAAGTACTCACTTGCATATGACTACACCCGTTTGATTATTCCTCTTCAATCAAGAAACTGTGACTGATTATATGTATTTTACCCATGGTCATTAGAGCACTATTACTGAACTTTGTTCTTTTACTTTAAATTTATAATAGGTTGAACTTGATGGACAAATGTCTTTTTTCAACCTCATCTACTATGTAACTATGTAAAAAGCATTTTTTTGTTACTATAGCAACCATTTACAAAGTCATGTTCCTTTCCTCTTTTGAAACAGGCTCTGGCACACCACTTTTTGAGCCCTACCCACTCTGTAGCAGTACACCAATTGTATCTAGTGACTGCCTGGTCACATGATCTTCCCCACAGAACGTTGCATCTTTGGTCTTCTTCTGCTGCACAGACTTAGCTAATTACTTATCATTGTGTGGTTTGGATTGATGCACATATTAAATGCAGAAAAAATAAAATAAATAAAATGGCAGCTTGGACTGCTGCTTTAATGTGACAGCCAACAACAGTGGAAAGACAATGTTTCCGGTCCCATATGGACCTTTCATCAGGTACATAGTAACACACAAAGGACATTGAAATAGTGTATTTTGGCACCAAAACCTCCCACAAAAGGGGATGCCATTTAATTGGCAAATACCAGCATATATACCATAAAAATACATAGCTGCATATGAGAAATTGAACAGTGCATAATTGTATCTGCATGACATGTTGTGACAAAAGACAATTTATAATCTTTCAAACTGCAAATTGGAACCAAGATAATAAAGCTGCTGTTTGAATGAATAAAGTTCCTGGAGCCCATCATTGCCCAGCCTGCAGGATGCCTGTACCCTGAATAAAGGCATGCATCCTGAGCAGCCCTAACACCAACACTGATGTAAACTCACTAAGAGCCAGGAAGGGAGGGTTAAAGTAGTGATCATTGTATTAACATATAAACCTTTTTTAAGAACTACTGTTTAAGACCCCGTTTGTTTCCTAAGCCTTTTTCCATATTTAGGACACCCTGATGTACAGTATAACCCAATGCATTTTGAATTCCTTTACTGTTATAACCTCCACTGCTCTTTCATTGATCTAGCTCCTCAAATTTCCCCCTAGTCCCCTACTGCTCTCCAGCTTCACAGTGATCCCTTGTTCTTATTCATCTCTCTTTCTGATTCCCTTGATGTATTTACAGTAACATTTGTATCACATACCTACTCCCTCTCCTTTCTTCCAGGCTGTACATGTTGACTTTTTATTAGTCACTCCTGAAAAGTCTCTCTCTATTTGGGGGTATTTCATTAAGCTCCAAAGCAGCCAATAGCACCGTGATCAGCCGAAAACCCCATTCAAGTCATTAGAGGCTTTCAGCCTTTCATGCTGCAATCGTCCGATTATATTGAATTACTCCCTTTACATTAAACCACTTTGTCATTTGAACCTAGTTTCTCACAGAGACATCTGACAAAATAACATGAAATGTTAGTTCTAAGGCCCACATTTACTAAGCAGTGCTGTTCTACAAGACACTTTCCAGCACTGCAACACCACTCCCATTTACTTGAATGGGCCACAATGTGTTTTGCAGATGGGGTCTTACGGCAGAGCAGTGATTGGTAAGCATTGGCCTTAGTGGTTTCTTCATCACCACTTGTTTGCGAGAAGTGTTGTGTAACTGGAATCCAATGTATTCCTGTATTGTTGTAGGAGTAAATCCTGGTAGGACTGAGAATGTAGTGACTGATAGTTATCAAGCTCTAAAGTAAAACTGTAGTTTGGTTCCTTTATTTTTATTTTTTCAATTAAGCTAAACTATATGGTCAGTGCAAGCCATACATGGGCAAAAATAAATATCTTTGGGAGGAGACACAGACAGACAACACAATATTATATCATATATTATATCAGATACATAAGAAACATAAACAGATTTTCAGATTGTAGGATCCTAAAATTCATGGAAAGAAAGAATTGGAGGAGGTTCAACAATTCTGCAAGCGACACTAATAACTATTTCCAAACACTGGCCATGATGTTGAGGAATTATTTGGATGACTGGGTCAAATGTGTCATGAAACAATTTCCTTACCTATACTTTTTCCCTCGTGACCATTTGCTCAATTATTTGTGAATTCCCCCCTACGGTAAATGTTATCTGAGTATGCTCCCAAAAGTCCCATATCTGCATGGGCTGAGAGGTTTGGGAAATTATGTATGTATGTATGTATGTATGTATGTATGTATGTATTTATGTATTTATGTATTTATGTATGTATGCAAATGAGTGGCACTGACTGGCACTGAGAGTTTGAAGCAGGGGAGCCTGGTACAATTCCCGGTGTCGGCTCCTTGTGACCTTGGGCAAGTCACTTTATCTCCCTGTGCCTCAGGCACCAAAAACATAGATTGTAAGCTCCACGGGGCAGGGACCTGTGCCTGCAAAATGTGTCTGTAAAGCGCTACGTAAAAACTAGCAGCGCTATACAAGAACATGCTATTATTATTATGTATGTATGTATGTCTTTATTTATATAGCGCCATTAATGTACATAGCGCTTTACAGTAATAATACACGTGACAATCATATACATAACAAATAATACAAATAACAGATCATGGGAATAAGTGCTTCAGACATAAAAATGACATTTAGGAAGAGGAGTCCCTGCTCCGAAGAGCTTACAATCTAATTGGTAGGTAGGAAAGACGTACAGAGACAGTAGGAGGGCATTCTGGTAATTGCGTCTGCAGGGGGCCAAACTTTATGTATGATGTGTACAGTATTAGCCACGATGCTACTCATATGCTTCTTTTTTTTGTTTCAATCTTTTTTTATTGTTTTACAGGAATATACATTTTTCACCATACAGTGCACTTTGCCATATTGTTACAGCACTTTAATTTTCAGATTCAGAAAAATAACATAACATACCCACACCTTCTCAAATTTCAATGTAATCATGTCTAACATGTTGCAGCTATTTAGATTTTAACAACTTTTTTAACTATCTGTTCTCCTTGAACGCTGCAACTTTCAGTTTTTCTGCATTCCCTGATAGAAACGTAAAAGATAGAAGAAAGAGGAAAGAGAAAGAGAAAGGAGCAGGAGACGGGCGAGGTGGGGATGGAAGGCTGGGGGGGGGGGAGTAGGGACCCTCATGAGCAGGGAGAGACAGCGGTGGGAACACCAATAAGTTGGGAGGGAGAGGGGGCAAACAAGGCAGGGACGCACCCAACACCCCCCCCCCCCCCCCCCCCCGCCGCCTCAGTTTCTAGAGCCAACCGGCTGTTTCCTCAGGCCTGGGATTTTTATTTACTACTAGTTTCTGAGTTGTCTTATGTCCGGAGCCATGGTCAGTAGTCTGTTTCAATTGGGCTGTTAACTTCTACATGATCATAACCTCATGATCATGATCAAAGGTTGGACATCTTTTTAGATAGGAAAGGTATACAGGGATATACCAAATAAGTATACATGGGAAATATGTTGATCCAGGGAATATTCCGATTGCCAATTCTTGGAGTCAGGAAGGAATTTATTTTTCCCCTTATGAGACATCATTGGATTATACAGCTACGGCTAAACTTAATCTTAAGCGACCGGCACCGCAGGTAATTTAAAACCCCGTGCAGATGCGGCCTTTTTTTTTTCGGTGCCGCAGGCGCTTCTATTGTTCAGCGCCATTAGGCGCTGATTGGAGAACCGGCCGCATGTGGCCGTGAGATGCGGCTGGCGCGCGGCCAATTCCGGCCGGAAAAAAAAAAGTTAAAAAAAAAAGTTGAAAAAAAAAGCGGGTAAGTGTTAGATTAAGCTTAGCCACGGCTGTATGACTCTGGGGTTTTTTGTTTTCCTTCCTCTGGATCAATAAGTAAGTATAGATAAAGGATAAAGTATCTGTTGTCTAAATTTAGCATAGGTTGAACTTGATGGACGCACGTCTTTTTTCAACCTCCTCTACTATGTAACTATGTAACCTCATCTACTCTTTTGGTGACAGTTCTTCTGGAAGGGGGATTGATTTTTGTCCATGCCGCAGCTATGGAACATCTAGCTGCAGTTAGAAGGAAGGAGATCAGTCGCCCCATGGGACATTTTCTATCGGTTTACGCAAGCACAAAAGTCAACGGATCTAAGGGGACTCTCAGCTCAGAGACTTCTTGGACAATATTTTGGACCACGGTCCAGAACTTCTGGATTACTGGACATGTTCACCAAATGTGGGCCATATCTGCCCTTAGACCACACCCCCTCCAGCATAGGTCGGGTGATCCAGGGAAGATCTGGCTCAGCCTACTCGGGGTTAAGTACCATTGAAATAGGATTTTGCATATATTTTCTTTCGTTGTTGTACAAATTGAATTTTTTGCTGCCAATTCCCAGATATCCTCCCAGTCGTCCCTATCTATCTCAACATTGAGATCTTCGGCCCATTTTAACATGTATTTGTGGTCTAGTGTATTTCTTGGCACTTCTAATTCGGCATATATTCCCGATATCAGACCTCTGATAGGTGCCTTTTTTGCAGTATGCTTCAAATTTTGTCAAGTTTTTAAAACTTGTTTTATAAGAGATTGCTGACAGGAAGTGTCCAATCTGAAGAAAATTGAAAAGCTGAAAATCCTGCGTTTGGTATTTGTTTTGGAGATCCTGGAGATCTTTTTCCCTTTTTCCACCAAGTCAGCCGCTATTTTGATATTATTATTTTTATATTGGGTAAATTGCTTTTTAGGGCATCCTGGTGGAAACTCTGGGTTATTAAATATGGGTGTAAGCTGGGATGGGGAAGATACTAATGCACATTTCTTCTTATTTGTGGTCCATATGTTCCACGTGCACCTCATTGATCCCAGGTCAAACCTTCCTATCTGCGTCTTGTAGAGACAAAGGCCTCGCATAATAAGCTTCAATTCCTAACCAGCAGCACGTCTCTGGGTTGTTAGTCCATATCACTACTTGTTTCAGTTGAGCTGACTGGTAATATTTTATAATATTCGGGCCCCCCAATCCTCCTCTTGCTCTTGAGGCTAGCATTACCGATCTTGCCACTCTTGGCCGTTTATCTTTCCAGATGAATTGGAATATCCGATTTTGAATATTTTTACACTCAGGAAGGGGAACATTTATCGGGAGAGTTTGGAAGTAGTACAGAAGTCTGAGGAGAATGTTCATTTTGGTGGAGATAATTCTCCCCATCCAAGATATTTGGAATTTATTCCATGCTTTTAAGTCTTTTTTAATTTTATCAAAAAGGGGTGGGAAATTACACTGGTATAGAGATTCATAGGAGTTTGCAATCTTAACTCCGAGATATTTGATACATGTAGAGCTCCATTTATAATTATAATTTGACCGCAGTAGTTGAATCTCTGGGGGTGGGAGATTTAGGTTTAGGGCTGCAGATTTGTCATTGTTAATTTTGTAACCTGAAACTGTGCCAAATCGATCAAGTGACCTTAGGAGATTTGGAAGGGATTTCAATGGGTTGGCTAAGGTTAGTATTACATCGTCCGCAAATAGGGAGATCTTATAGTTTACTCCATCGATAGAGATTCCTTGTATATTGACGTCCTCTCTAATTGTGGCCGCTAAGGGCTCGATCGATAAGGCAAAGAGCAGTGGAGACAAGGGGCATCCCTGCCTGGTTCCGTTTTTAATGAGTATAGGGTCTGTGTCTCCTCCTGGATGTTTGATATACGGCGCTTAAATCCAAATTTTAACATAGTCTGGTCCAGGAATGACCATTTCATTCTATCAAATGCTTTTTCTGCGTCCAAGCTTAGTAGTATAGCTTTAGTACCAGTCAAGTGTACGTGGTCAATTATGTCTATGGTCTTTCGGGTATTGTCTGAGGCTTGCCTACCAGAGACAAAACCTACTTGGTCAATGTGTATTAGTTTTGGTAGAATCGGGTTCAATCTGCTCGCCAGGATCTTACTATAGATTTTCAAATCCTAGTTGAGTAATGATATTGGTCTGTAGTTCCCACATTGTAGTGGATCTCTATCTTCCTTATGAATGATGGCTAAATTGGCCATAGACATCGAGGTTGGGATTGGCGCACCCATCAGAAAGTAATTAAATGTTTCAAGAATATATGGGGTTAGAATCGCCTTAAATTTCTTATAATTAAGATTAGTAAAACCGTCAGGACCTGGCGTTTTATTTATCTTTAGAGATTGAATTGCTTCTGATACTTCTTCTTGTGTGATTTTCCTGTTTAATGTTTGGGAGTCTCAATCAGTTAGTATGGGCAGGTTACACTTTTCTAGGTATTGTGACATCGCCTCCATACCCGTAGGTGGACCTCTTAGCGAGTCTAGGTTATATAATTTCGAGTAAAAGTTTGCAAATTTTTGAGCTATTTCCTTTTCATTGTAAATAATTTGCCCTGTCCTGGTGCGAATAGAGGTGATTTGGGATTTAACTCTCAAACCTCTAAGTTTGATTGCTAACAACCTGTCTGCCTTATTTCCGTTATCATAATACTTTTGATTTGTCCATTTTTGTGCTCTCTCCAGCTCGTCGAGCTGAAGCTGTTTAAGCTCTGTTCTTGTTTTGTCTAACATTTTGTAAAGTTTTTTTGAAGGGTTATTGTTGTGCTGTTGACTCATGTGCTTCTTTAAGCAAGTGTGTCTTAAGGTGGGCCTTAAAGGTGGATGGAGAGGGTGCTAATCAGGTATTGAGGGGAAGGGCATTCCAGAGGTGTGGGGCAGTCAGTGAGGAAGGTTTAAGGCGGGAGAGGGCTTTAGATACAAAGGGGGTAGAGAGAAGACATCCTTGAGCAGAACGCAGGAGTCGGGATGGTGCATTGCATCAATCATAATGTGTGGAATAATTGGGCAATTGCAGATAGGCAGCTTATAGTTTCTAGTCATGAGAATTTCCTGTTTAATTGATTAGTTGCAAAACTTTGCATTTTAGTCATTAATGGAAAGGTGAGATACCATACTTTTTGCTAACACATATTCATAAACATCTCTAATTGCAACCCCAATTAAATTAAAAGACCATAGCTTTCCCTTTATAAGTCCATTCTAATTCTTATTGTTTGGTGTTGAATGCAAATTTAAAATACAGTCAGACTTGTTACTAATGAATTCTCTTAGATGTCTATTTTTTTAAGTAATAGCTATGATCACCAGGATATTATTGAAAGAAATCCATTTATTATGTTTACTTAACTGTTTAAGGTCATGTCACTGACTAAACACTGGGAACTTGGCGTTTGATGTGTTTAGTCCTCGGAAAACGGAGAGCTTCTGCCAAACCTTTCAAAGAATTGTTGCAGTGTTTAGAAACTTATCAGATTAACAAAGAGTTTTGTTGGACTGACTAAGATTGACTTAGTATATGTAGCAGAGTCCCCCTCCTTACCTCCGGTGAGGGGGAACTGCTATAGATGCAGCGGTCGTTATTCAAACATATCCAGCGTTGTATACTGTACCTCGGAATACCCATGTCATGACGCGTCATTTCCACGTGTTGACTCGTGTTTTATCGAGTGTAGAAAATGGCATTTTATCTGTTTTTTAAACACCTGCAAATTGACACAGTACTGTACTGTACACATTACAATTCATTGATTTCTGCCATGGAAACGCAAGGAATTGCACCCAAAGAAATCGGGTTCCATGAAATTCAAACAAATCAACCGCGTGATTGGCCACGTGGAGTACAGCAGCGCACACGAAAACGGCTCCGTGATATGTTCGAATAACGGCCGCTGCATCTGTAGATTGCCGCCGGTGCTCCGAGATAGTGGGGAGAGGTGGCGGGGGCCGTTTTGGACTGCCGTGCATACGCAGTTGCGGTCGGCATGCTGGACATCTTGGATTGGCTTCAAAAGCCCATAGAGACTGCAGTCTCCAGAATGCTTTGCAGGAATAGCATGGTGGCCATCTTGGACTGGCTCCACATAGCCTGAAGCGGAACTACGAGTCCCAGAATCCTCAGGGGGAGGGAGATCAGGTGGGCTGTCCCAGCCAATGGGATGGAAGCAGCCTTAAAGGACAGGATATCCTCTGGTACAAGGAGCCAGCGTGCTCAGTTCTGACAGAGGCACCGAGGAGAAAGCTGGTGTCCAGGTAGCAGTAGCTTCCTGGGCTAGGCCTAGACCTTGCCCCCTAGGCCCCAGGTAGGCCTTGAGCTATATCAGTGTCAGTATTGTAGGGAAGGCCCTAGATAGGGACGCTCCCCTTTTTACTAGAACTGGAGTATCATGGCTGGTACCCAACGTGCACCAACAGTTACAGGGGGTAGTGCTACCTCACACTTGGGTGTGTATTGCTGGGACGGACACCAGGGGTTATTGGTGCCATTGCACCCTCAATACTTTGGGGGATCCACAACGTGTTGGCTCACTGTGTTATACTGTGGGTACCGTTTATTGTGTTATCTTTGTGTAACCCTCTTTCCCCCACCCAATCCCAGATAGGGTCTCCTAGGGAGTCTCAGTGTGGTGCATACCTGCTGGCAACAGGGGGCCCGAGTCTCCCGCGATGACATGGGGGAAAACAGGATAGGCTTCTGGGGTTGTGCCTCCGTCTTCTCTACTGATGCAGCGCCTCCATCTCCTGCAGCCCCCAGCTGTTTGGGGTGAAGTACCCACAAGAGAGTTCTCTTCCCCTCCTCCTGATATATATAAACTCCTGCCTGAGAGTGAAGTGTAAATGTAAGATCTTTATTGTCTCTTCTTATTCACAGCAGACAGTTACATAGCAGTCTGTTTTCCTTCAGGATATCCCTGATACCACTCCCGGCATAGGGCATCGAAAGTGCATCCAGCTCTTCCCCTATCCCCAAAGCAGGGTAGGAAGTATGGGGTGCACACTCTCCCTCCCCGAAGGGAGGCCTCAAGCTAGCCAGTCCTGGCAGCTCGGTCTGTGTCACCCTTGTCCGTTCCACTCCAGGGACAGACTCTCAATGACCACTAAATAGAAAGTGGCAATACCCTAAGTAGCTCCAATAGGCACCGCCCCTGTGTCTCTTGATTGGACACAGAGCCTGGTGACCTGCCTTGACTGCCTCAGTGTACTGCCTGAAGTGGGGAAAACCCATGATTACTCCTGACAAACCTGCCCTTATGCAGGAATTACTGCCAGGAGGAGGACAGAATAATAGCCCAAAACTACCAGGGCTACATGTGTTAAGTGTGTGTACAGTAAAGATCAGTACAGGCATACCCCACATTAACGTACGCAATGGGACCGGAGCATGTATGTAAAGCGAAAATGAACTTAAAGTGAAGCACTACCTTTTTCCCACTTATCGATGCATGTTCTGTACTGCAATCGTCATATACGTGCATAACTGATGTAAATAACACATGTGTAATAGGCTCTATAGTCTCCCCGCTTGCGCACAGCTTGGGTACAGGTAGGGAGCTGGTATTGCTGTTCAGGACGTGCTGACAGGCGCATGCGTGAGCTGCTGTTTGCCTATTGAGCGAGATGTACTTACTCGCGAGTGTACTTAAAGTGAGTATCCTTAAACCGGGGTATGCCTGTATATACTTTGTGTGGTGTATTGCTTACTACTGTTTATACGGGTCCTGTGAGGGGTTATCCCGCCAACGCTGGAATCCCTCATAGGTGGAGGCGCTGCACGCAAGGAGAAAGAGCTCACCCCAGGCTCCCATAGGCGGAGACATACTGCACCGACACACTTTATTCGAGCAAATACCCAGTATGTACCTGGCAGATACCTGGAATGCGCCGCTCCTCACCTCTGACAAGCCCCGTTGCATTTGCCTTCCCAGCCTGGGTTCATGCCTGGCTGACGGGCGGCTGATCTGTTAAATGATAATGATTAGGATTTAATAGGCTGCAATGCTTCGCGTGTCTACCAGATGGCATAAATTCATGAATTGTAACGCAGTATATATATATATATACTGTGCAGTATTGCAGCCAGTGGGAATAAAATGCTTCAATCCCTGCCTGGAAAATAACGCAATGCACTCGGGCAGAAAACAGTCACAATCCTCAATACACCCGGGTATACCCGAATTCGTGGGACTAGCCGAGCTCGAATAAAGTGTGTCGCCAGTGTAGGCTTCCTGTGAGCAACAGGTACAGCAGCACGTGTAGTCGCCCGAGTAGTTCCCTTAGGGAAAGGGGGCTACATTAAGTTAGTATAGTTACTAACTGTAACTATACGGCATTAAATAACAATTCTCTTTTTTGTGTAATTAAGCAATGGTAGAAACTACAATATACTAGCCCTTCAAGATAAAATTGTCTGTTGGATGTTCATATTATCCTATAATTATATAGTCCTTACATGATATTATCCCACAGTATATATTTTTTCTGTATTCACAATGGGTTAAAGTCTCAGTAAAATAGGTTCTGTTAGAAATCTGTTTATTATATTAAAATGTATGAATGAGAACTTATATCAAGACAATTGAATGAGAATATGTTGTAAGATTTAGATTTCATATGTAGCCAAAAGAGATGAATTGCAGTTAAGGTTTAATGCATAACAGATATTGGAGGCTTAGATATCACATTTCAAGGCCTAATCTGAAATGCTGTGGTTAAAATTTCTTTGATAGAGAGAACCACGAGGAGAAAGGGGGTGGAGCTAGGGATCAATAAACACAGTTGTACCCTGATCAGCTTCCTCTCTTCCCAAGACCTCTCTCTGCAATAAACGTATAAGAGATGCAATGTGAGAGACAAAGGTTTCTTTCTGTCTTTGTTCTATGATTGCCATCTAAAAGAGCACATGTTATCATCATTCATTGAATTTCCATCTGTAATTAACACTAAAACTTTGTCTGCTGAACAATCTTCTGAAGTATTGAAATCTTTATGAACGAGGAATAAGTGAAATTATTCCAACAGGTTCCAAGTAAATAGTGAACAACCCCCCTGTAAAGCATAAGGCTAAGCTTATATTACCTACGTGACTTAGCGCATAGCCTCACGCACTCCTGCAGCCCCAGCGATCTGTGAATTTGGCTGCAGGAGATTGGGGAGGCAATCTGGAGGTGTGGCGGACGCGTCACAAAGCTGGTTCACCCTCATTGGCTGAACCACTCACGTGATCACGCGGCCACGCTTGAAAAGACAATTTATTTTGTCTCTTCAAATCGTGGTCGCGCCATCGTGCTCCGTCGTGCGCAAATGCAGAGCAGCCTCATAGGCATTAGGCAATTTGAGGTTGGCGCCATCGTGTGCTGTATAATCTCAGCCTAACGCTTTGTTGCTGAGCACAAGAAATATGTGTACATTGTACACATTGTGTACATTGAATGATGACAACTTGATTATTTAGGGCAGAGATTCTTAAACCTTTCTTTTTGCGTACAACTTCAGTGTTTCATAATTGTGAGAAGGAATTCCTGATTTAATAATTATATATATAATATAATATATAATAATGGTGAGTAAAAAAAGTGACAAAAACCCTCCACAGCAAAGCAAATATGCAAATGTAAATACAACTGTATGCTCATCTGCATGTCTTAGGCAGGTCTGCAACCCCGCCTTTCCCCATTATCACCCAGCACACAGCACTTCCACTGCAGCAAGGGATTCTGGGAAATGACATGCAAATGAGCACACAGTGCCACTTTTTGCTTCAAAAAACATTTTTAACATGGTTCCCTATAGGCTTAAGCTTGCTGCATCGTCACAGCTTTGAGCACAGCCAGGGTCATGCACCAACCAAGTCATGTAGACAGATGCTTGTCCCATATAAATTCACAAGAACAAATAAACCAGATGTGACGCTGGTAAAAAGAGACAGCATACCATATTTGTCAGAGAGTGTAACAGAGTGCTAACCACAAACAGGGCACAACCGCGAGGCCGAGGTGGGGATTGAATAAACTGACCTCCAGCCGCCAGAGCGCGTCCGTAGTGTTGATTGGTAGTGGGTAGCCGGGTCAGGGTTGGAGAAGTCGGGATCGTCGTAGGTATAGTACTTGCCGTGGACGGGGTTCATAAAAAATATATATTTTTGTAGTCATATTGATTTTTATCAGCATGATTGTCTACATTATTATGTTTTTACTGCAACTGTATTAAAAGGAAATTGTACATACACACAGCCCCTTCTATATATATATATATATATATATACACACACACACACAAACTGCAGCCCCTGTCTATACACACAAACACTCTGCTATCTCACACTCATCCTATGAACCGAATCTCACAATGTCCTGCAGTCCTGCAATTGCCGGGCATACTGGTTCTTCCTATCAGTGTTTGCAGATTGGAGAAGACGTGTGGGGACATCTACACACTCTGTGCCTGTAACCGGCAAACGTGACGTCAACGGAGGAGGAGTGCGCAAATCTCGCGATACCCAGACGCAAGTCTCGTAGCTGTGAGACGTGGAAGTTGAAGTGGTGTACCGAGTGATTGGGTGCAGGATAACAAGCACCAGAAGGAGTTCACAGACCAGCTGTAATCACAGAGATTCCGCAGAATACGTCAGGTATATTGCGATACGAATTGCAGGACTGCAGGACATTGTGAGATCGGTTCATAGGATGAGTGTGAGATACTCCTAACATTCTCAACTGCTTTTAAAGGGCTCATACAATGTGAGTTTTTTTACCTATCATGGTATACTAATGTTTTTTTAATAAAATAGAGTTACACTATATTTGTATCTCTTACCTTCCTTATATGTATATGGTTTACCTGTGAGATGGAGGACGGGCCATTGGTATCCTGTAGCAGCAACATACATAATTGATTGAAATAAGAAGTCTGGTGAGGAGTGGGAGATCGTTATCCGGTCCAGATCCCAGGGTGGATAAAAGGCCCTTTAAAATTACTATTTTGTGACTGCATATCTTACCATTCAAAGGTGTCAATTGTCATTATGTTTTCTTCTCTTTTCTCTCTTTGCGCCTACAGTAGGTCATTCTTGTGGTATCTACATATTTACAGCTACTGTGGAGCTGTGGACCTAAAAGGCAGCAGGTTGGAATAGGGATAGTTAGATTGTAAAGGATATTACCTTCCGATATATGTGGTTGTATTGCTTATATTGAGTTTAATATTGTATGGGATTGCGCAATGTGTCTTTTTCCTTTATTATATAATACTCCAATCTGGTAACTACTAAATATTATTTTATATGAGACAAGCATTAGGACTCTCTTGAATATTTGTGTGTGCCAGCTGCCTTTAAATATCACTCTGGTTGAGTGAGTCTCTCTCAGAAAGTAGTTTTCTTCATTCCCAGAACTGACGACCACACAGAGGGCAACAGTCGCACTTATGGAAGAGAGAATTATTACATTCACATGTCATGTTTTGATCTTCTTAACTTCCTTATTGGATTATAGCGCCTATCCTCAATATATGCAACATATAGGGCAACAAATGGTTTGCTTTGCCTTCTGTAATCATGGAGATGGTATATTCAGAGTAACAGTGAAGATCCTCCCAACGCTAACAGTATTGTCAATGGTGTTTTCATTCCACCATGCTTTGTCTGAACACACTACACAAACAAATACTCTTTATGGAAAATCACAAAATGGGAAATTTTGTACAATGTGGATTTTCTGTAAGTTCGGTATAAAATGACTGTCTCTGTGGTTCCATTCACTAATTGGTTTTAGGTGTGTTTGAGTAAATATTCACGCACAATGTGTGGAAAGAAGGTAAAATAATTTGTCAGCTCCCAATGTACCTATAAAGAAGCACTAGTTAAACTGTGGTCCTACTTATTAAATGTTATGCCATTTTAACTTTTACGTTTCATTGCTGTATAAAGCTGTATTGAGTGATAAGCTTGAAAGACACAATAGTACGTGCCATATAATATATGCTGGTAGAAAGAATACTCATATACAATACACATTTCTTAGATTCTTTTCAGTATTGACAGCTTACTTTCAAGTTTGCACAAGACTTGTCTGGTATTTCATATTTCCATAGTATAAACATAGGTATTTCTATGGGAAACTTATCAGCAGAAATTCTAGTTAATAGGATATTTAAATACCAGTTTAAAGCATTTTAATTGTATGCTGTGAAGTGCTACGTACATTAATGGTGCTATATAAACAACGACATACATACGTATGTATGTCTTTATTTATATTGCAGTAACGGATATCCAGAATGTGAAGAGAGCGATATTTCAGGAACACCCCAAAAAGAAAAACACAACAATAGTGCAATAAAATCACACAATAGTGAAGCAGATAAAATCTTGGCTCAAGTGGATTTCCTACTTACAACAAGTGAAAAATCAGTGTTTAACAGGAAAGCAGGATTAGAGGATATTCAGAAGCACTCTCACTCAGGGTTATATTCATGAAAAACAGCAAGGAGAGACCATGGCATGGACCAATAGGCAAAAGATTTATATAGATAAAAGCATATGAAATGTACTCACAATATGTGCATCAATTGCGGACACATGAAGGTATCTTTTGAGGCGGTGTGGTTCACATCAGGAGAGGTGGTAGACTGGCCTTTCGATTTGAAACTCCCTCAGTCCGATCACGGTGGACGGCGTCTGACGTCACATCCGTCAAGGGCCGACAACTTCCGGTAGGGCGGAGGGCAAAAACAGATGGTGGGACGGCACAGAAGACTCTTCACCTTTGCCTCTAAACCAGGAGCAGCTGCATGCGGTGTACAAGCTCTACGCGTTTCGCTGATCTAAACGTCAGCTTCCTCAGGAGCAATTTAACACCCCTCATGGGTCTGCTACTTAAATAGTAGGCATAATTACTAGCTAATTGTTAAATTACTCACAGGTTCTCTCTTAAAGGAGTACATAACACTGTGATCCAAAACATATAAAAGGCAATAAAAAATCTTTAATAAAAATTAAGATAACTAGAATGGTTAAAAAATAATTAGACATAATAATCAATAAGCTCGAGACAGAGATTGCATAGGGATGAGAGAGAAAGAGATGGCATTAGTAACTATTCAATAAGTTATAAAGAACTTAGCAATGATCTTAAATTAAGTGAGACGTTTAGAGGATGCAAGAAGAGTATATAGACAGAGACAAAAAAATATATATTATAGAGATCGAATAAATCATTAGGGCTAGTCTAGGAAAGGTGTTATTTCAAAATCTGCATTGAGTCCATTTGCTATTAAAGTATTTCATCTATGGATCCAATACATCTCGGGTCTACTTAAATCAATGTCTCTACTACAGCCTCTCCAAGGTTGGATGACATTTTCAATAGTAGAGAATACTAGACCTTTGGGTTTGAATTGTGAAAAAGAGCAAAATGTTTAGAAACGCTATGCGTCATTATGCCACGTCTAATATTACTTAAATGTTCAATAATGCGTTTCTTTATTGCTCTCTTTGTTTTATCCACGTATTGTAGCCCACATGGGCATTCTAATAAATAGATTACATATTCGGTGTAGCAATTCATGTATTGTTTAATCTTAAAGTTTTCATTTCGATTATTTGATCTAAAATTCTTTTTATCCTATTGTTTATACTCACGAGCTTTGCAAGTTGAGCAACCGTAGAAGCCCTCAAGTTTTTGAAACCACCCTTTGTCTTTATTGTCTACTTTTTTAAGAGCGCTAGGGGCAATAATATCTTTTAAGTTCTTTGCTTTCTTAAACATTATTTTTGGGTTTTCTGGAATTTCATTTTTCAATATGGGATCATTCAATAAAACGTGCCAGTGCTTACGAATTATTTTACCAATATTGCTTGCTTCTCTATTAAATGATGCCATAAAAGCAGTGTCAAAGTTGTTATTTAAAGTATTCTTTTTTGTTGTTTTAGTTTTTATTAGATCCTTTCTATCTAGAGCCTTAGCTCTCTCAAAACCGAATCCAGAACTTCTTCTCTATAGTTTTTTTGGGCAAAACGTGTTTTTAATATCTCACATTGTTGTCCAAAAATTACATCATCTGCACAGTTTCTGCGCATTCTTCTGTATTGATTGTACGGGACATTGTCCATCCATAGAGGATGATGGCAACTGGAACGCAAAATGTATTTATTGCTATCTACGTCCTTGAAAAAAGACCTTGTTTTAAATCTTCCATCCTGAACATAGATATTCAGATCCAAAAAAATCAACGAAGTCTTACTTATTGTAGATGTAAATTTCAGATTGTAATTATTATTATTCATATTTTCTAAGAATGATACAAGATTTTGTTTGTCGCCTTGCCAAATTAGGATGATATCATCAATGTCGCGCCGCCATAGGACAAGGTCCGCCCCCACCACTATGCCAGATGTTATTCTCCTCCCACAACCCCATGAAGAGTTTGGCATAGCTGGGGGCAAACCTCGTACCCATGGCGGTGCCACATTTCTGAATATAAAATACATCTTCAAACCAAAAAAAGTTTTTATTGAGTATAAAGGAGATGCTATCTAGAATGAATTCTATTTGTGTATTATGAAGTTCGGAGTCTTTGCTCAGAAAATATTTTACAGCTTCACACTCTAGATCGTGCCTAATGGAGGTGTAAAGGGAAGAGACATCAATAGTCGCCAAGATGTATTCCTCTTTCCAGACAATTGTATCTAGAAGTTGGAGAACATCTGTGGTATCTTTTATGTATGATTTCAAAGATTTAACATATCCCTGTAAAAAGCTGTCAATGTAAGCTGATAAATTGGATGTAAGGGCATTTATTCCAGAAATAATTGGTCTTCCCGGGGGGTTCTCTAAACACTTATGGATCTTAGGGAGTATATAAAAGATGGGTAACTGTGGGGTTTCATTCAATAGGAATTTGAATTCTTGTTCTGTCAGAATTCCCATTTATTTTCCTCTATCTAATAGTATCGAAAGATCTTTAGTGAATTGTTTTGTAGGGTTCTTTTTCAAAATTTCATAGGTATCTATATCTCCCAGAAGGCGTTTAGCCTCCTTGAGGTAATCTTCTCTATTCCTGATTATAACCCCGCCTCCCTTGTGTGCTTGTTTGATTACTAAATTCGTATTTTCTGTTATTTCTTCTAAAGCACCCCTTTCCTCTTTGGTAAGGTTGTTTTAAAATTTGGATTTCTTATTAGTTGACAAGTTCTCAAAATCCTTGGTTATGAGCTGATGGAAAACGTCAAGGTGATTACCTTTATAGTAAGTAGGGTTAAAGGTGGATTTCTTTTTTAAGGTAGAATGTCTGTATATATCTAGGAACAAAAGAGAGAAAGAGATTTAAGAAAAGAAAAGGAAGATAGAAGGAGAAAGAGAAAGATGTGAACCCATTAGGAATCCTAAACCCAGTAGATCCCATTCACCTATTGGAGCTACAGGATCCAGTGATTTTTTAGAGATAGGAGACACATTAAATTCATGCGAAATGAAAAATCAATATTCACCACTCTCAAAGAAAGAAGGGGGGAACAACTACTCCAAAAGAGAAAGAAGTCTAGAGGGAAGCGGGGGGGAAGAGGGAAAAAAGAGAGAGCCAAAAAAACAAGACAATTAGATACTAAATGTATATTCAATCTAAGCTCTGTCAATTTATCTACCCCACAACTTAATCTTGTCACCAAAGGCCTATCCTTTGCACCTACTATTGGGCCTAATAATTTCGTGTGTGTGTGTGTGTGTATATAAATATAAATATATATGTGTGTGTTTGTGTATATATATATATATACAGTTATGTCGGTAAATAATTGGACACTGACACAATTTTCATAATTTTGGCTCTGTACGCCACCACAATGGATTTGAAATGAAACAACCGTGATGCAATAAAAGTGCAGATTTTCAGCTTTAATTCAAGGGGTTGAACAAAAATATTGTATGAAACATTTAGGAATTGCAACTATTTTCATACACAGTTCCCATTTTTCAGGGGCTCAAATGTAATTGGACAAATTAACACAATCATAAATAAAATGTTCATTTTTAATATTTTGTCGAGAATCCTTTGCAGGCAATGACTGCTTGAAGTCTGGAACGCATGGACATCACCAAACGCTGGGTTTCCTCCTTTGTGATGCTTTGCCAGGCCTTTACTGCAGCTGTCTTCAGTTGTTCTTTGTTCGTGGGTCTTTCTGCCTTAAGTTTTGTCTTCAGCAAGTGAAATGCATGCTCGATCGGGTTGAGATCAGGTGATTGACTCGGCCATTGCAGAATATTCCACTTCTTTGCCTTAAAAAACTCCTGGGTTTGACCGACTGCTTCTGTCTTCTGTCACATCATCAATAAATACTAGTGACCAAGTGCCATTGTAAGCCATGCATGCCCATGCCATCACACTGTCTCCACCATGTTTTACAGATGATGTGGTATGCTTCGGATCATGAGCCGTTCAAGCCTTCTCCATACTTTTTTCTTCCCATCATTCTGGTACAGGTTGATCTTAGTTTCATCTGTCCAAAGAATGCTGTTCCAGAACTGGGCTGGCTTTTTTAGATATTGTTTGGAAAAGTCTACTCTGGCCTTTCTATTCTTGAGGCTTATGAATGATTTGCACCTTGTGGTGAACCCTCTGTATTTTCTCTCGTGAAGTCTTCTCTTTATGGTAGACTTGGATAATGATATGCCTACCTCCTGGAGAGTGTTCTTCACTTGGCTGGATGTTGTAAAGGAGTTTTTCTTTACCATGGAAAGGACCCTATGATCATCCACCACTGTTGTTTTCCGTGGATGTCCTGGCCTTTTTGTGTTGCAGAGCTCACCAGTGTGTTCTTTTTTCCCCAGAATGTACCAAACTGTTGATTTGGCCACTCCTAATGTTCCTGCTATCTCTCTGATGGATTTTCTTTTTTTTTGCAGCCTCAGGTTGGCCTGTTTCACTTGCATTGAGAGCTCCTTTGACCGCATGTTGTGGGTTCACAGCAACAGCTTCCAAAAGTGAATGCCATACCTGGAATCCACTCCAGACCTTTTACCTGCTTAATTGATAATTAAATAATGAAGGAATAGCCCACACCTATCCATGAAACAGCTTTTGAGTCAATTGTCCAATTACTTTTGGTCCCTTGAAAAAGAGGGGGCTACATATTAACGAGATGTAATTCCTAAACCCTTTCTCCAATTTGGATGTGAATACCCTCAAATTAAAGCGGATAGACTGCACTTTAAACCCATATTCATTATTTAACTGTAACTTGAATTTATTTTGGTACACAGTCGAAATAACAAAGCTTGTATCAGTGTCCAATTATTTCCGGACCTAACTGTATATGTGTGTGTATATGTATATATATGTATGTGTATATGTACATATATATATATATGTGTGTGTGTGTGTGTGTGTGTATGTGTGTATGTATATATGTGTATGTGTGTGTGTGTGGTGTGTGTGTGTGTAACACGGTCTCTTAATGCGTTTTTTAGTTCTACATCAGTCATAAGAATTCTCCAATGCTTTTGTAAAATACCTCTCAGGTCAGACTACTGGTGATTAAAAGTGCTTACAAATATTATTTGTTTCCTGCCTCGATATTTAGGTTTAGGCCGCAGCAAACTCTCACGAGTGACACTCAGGCAATTGGTATAACCTCTGTTAACTTGTGTTTTACTATAGCCACGTCTAGAGAACCTAGTTTTAAGCTCCTTGGCTCTCTGTTCAAAGACATCTGTGGATGAACAATTCCTTTTTAGCCTAAGGAACTCACTACGTGGAATACCTGAAATTTGATGTTTAGGGTGAGAACTAGAGGCGTGGAGAACAGAATTTGTTGCCGTCGTTTTGCGGAAAATATCGGTTTGAATCATCCCAGTCTCATCTACATTGATTTTGATATCTAGAAAATCAACGGATGTGGAAGTACACATAAATGTTCATTTAATGTTGAGTTCATTATGGTTGAGTACATCGATGAAATCTGCAAATGCATCTCTGGTGCCACGCCAAACTACCAGGATGTCATCGATGTATCTCAACCACAATAAACTCAAATCGCTGAAATGACGATTATGATCCGAAAACACAACCTCCCTCTCCCACCAGCCCAAAAACAGGTTAGCATATGAGGGTGCACAGGCCGCCCCCATTGCTGTGCCTCTAACCTGCAAATAATATTTATTTTTAAAAATAAAATAATTATGTGTTAAAATAAATTGTAGTAACGCCATAATAAAATTAATCAAATCAACTGAAATGTCCTGCATAAGTAAATAAAATTTAGAAGCTCTGAGGCCATCACGATGGGGGATACTGGTATATAGGGACTCCACATCACAGGTCGCGAGGATGGTGTGCTCATCGACCGTGATGCAGTCGACCCTGGACTGAGCCTCCATCGTATCCTTCAGATAAGACGGTAAATTAATTACAGCGAGGCACAGGAATGAGTCAATGAAGCGATAAGCTGGTTCACACAACCCCCCAATGCCTGAAACAATGGGTCAGCCTGGTGGGCGAGAGGCGTGTTTGTGGATTTTTGGCAACAAATAAAAGGTTGGGACCACCGGAAATTTGGGGATTAAACCATCATAATTACGTTTGGTGATTATACCATCATCCAACGCAGAGCGTAAAATGCGATCCAACTCGGACCTGAATCGGAGAGTTGTATCGCATGAGAGCTCGGAGTAGCACAGGGGATCATGTAGCTGTTTGTATGCCTCACGTTCATACATGGATTTTAGCCAAAATACAACGTTGCCTCCTTTATCAGATTGCTTAATTTCCACAGAGGAAATTTGTTGGAGTTCTTTAATAGCAATCCACGCTTTTTTACCTAAATTCGTAGGTCTTTGTACAATAGGTAATTTGAGGATCTCTTCTGTAACAACAGTGGCAAAGACAGTGACAAAGTGAGAATATGACGTAAGGGGGGGTCTGACATAACAGCACTGGGATCTAAGCAACCATTTTAAAGTCAGCATCCATTTTAGGTATTGTCTGTATGAAAGTTGGTATGGACGTTAGTTTAAAATACATTTTTTTCTGCTGAAGTTCCAATTGATATTGAGCGGTTCACTTAAGCCACAAGACCTTGAGCAGAAGAGGAAAGTGCCAATGTTATGAAAATATGAGACAGATAGGCACTTTCTTGCATTCTGCGGGGGGGTGAAGTTCTGTATGTAGAGTAAAAGTCATCGGCTTGTATAAGGAATATTAGCTGAGTCATTTAATTTCATTTAGGCATCCCATAATAATGCTTTAACTCAATGTGTTCATGTTCATATTTTGTTTACGTAGTGACGACACGCAACCTTGTATAGGGGACGTGGGTTTAGTATTTTGTGTATAAATAAGGCCTGTATGCCACCATGTCATTGGGAGAGTTTTATTTTGAAACTCTCCTCTGCGTGTGCACCGCACAAAGCAATAAACTTATTTGACATTCTGCAAAATATATCCTCAGACTTGTGTTTTTTATTCACAACTTTCTCAGATGGCGCACCGAATAGAAACCCAGATATACCGGAAGCTGAGCACCTGAAAAAAACACTCCTCGGTCACTCAAATCTGAGCGCTCGTAAGAATCAAGGTAAAAGGCACCTTTTGAGGAAAGCCTGAGTTTAAAAAGTTGTTTTGAGTGGTGTGTAGAGAGATGTGTTTTGAAGGGTGCCTCAATCTGTGTTGACAGGTTTACCTAGCAGTTTCAAATAAGTTTATTTGTCTGTTCCTATATCCATTTTAAAGTGTTATAGATGTTAAGTTTTATTTGGATTAAGGTGAGAGTCCCGTTAAAATTGTTGGTGTTTTGGTGATGAAGGTGAGTGTTTGTATGCTTAAGGGATTGTTTTTCAGACTGTCCTGGGTTGTGATAAATTTTTTTGTTGTCTGAGTAGGAAGGGTCCCTGATTGTACATTTGCTCTGTCTTGTCATTAACATACCAAGTGAGTTTATTTATGGATATCTGTTTAGAAGGTCTTATCTGTATCCATGTTATAAAAGTATAAGGTTTATCAGGACTGGGTTGGACCCGCTGAAGTAATTCAAGTGTTTTCTTGGGTATAGTTATGGTGAAAAAATTCAGAACAATAACATGCCAAAAGAGTTGTACGCAATCAGCTTGCGCTGATTATTGTATCAGGTGTATTGTACAGGTCAATTAAATGTGATTACTGTAACAGGAGAATAATGGGAAACCAAAGTTCTCAAAATTTGCCGTTAGAGGTTGTGTGGAAAAAGAGAAAATTTGCGCCAAGAAAAGTTTTTTGCCTACTATTCAAGGTGTGGCTTCAGTCCTTTCCACAGAATGATTCCGCTGCCTGAGTCTTTCAGAGGTTATTCACCAACCTCTGTATATGTATGAGTAGAAAAAGGGGGGGAAAACTCCTCGGGCGCGTCACTCTGCTCCCAGCTCCACGACGTATGTTACGTGTAAAATAGAAGAGAGAGGGGAGGGCCACAATAAAAAACAACTCAAAGTTATACACACTTCTTTCTTTAGAGTGGGAAGGGAGGTGTGGGAGGGGAAAAACAGGGGAAGAATGATATTACAACACACTGTTTGGGTAGAGACACACTCACATGGAATTTCTAATATCATGAGCTGGTGTTCTCTCCTCAACACGTGATGACACAGGTTGTAGGTGAGGAAGTGCCCTCTAGTATCTTCCTTGACAAAAATAAAAGGGAAAACAAAATAGTGCAATACAATTTAATTAGACAGTGGGCACCAGGCTAAGGCCCGGTTTAATCAGAACATTTCATTTTTTTCAGAGACTCAATATTTTTATTCTTTAGAGTGTGTTAAGTTAGAAATTTAAGGTGTATGTAGAATTTTATACATTATTAGCATAGCAAATGGGGTCTGCATCCTCATCTCAGATCCAAAATACTATACACAGTTTAATATCTTCACATATTAATAAGTTCTTTTCTGGTGGGCTCAGTGGGTCGAAACCTGCCAGTTTGTTATGCCTACAGTGACTCTACATAGTGGCCAAATTTCAACTCTCTGCGACCTCCAGAACCGGAGATACATAAATGCACTTTAAAACACTTTTTAAAATACAGGATTCGTCCCTTTAAAAATGAATTTATGCTTTTCACTCTTTCCCCATTGAAAACAACGGGCTCCGCCACCCTGGGCTTCAATGGAGCAACTCCTCCGTTGCAGTCAATGGTGTTCCCTGCCATACGCTTTCATTGGGGGAACCGCCGCCATTGAAGTCAATGGGAAAAACCTCAAATCTTTACATTCACCAATACTCCGTCTGGTTGTTCGGAGAGGGTTGGGAATGGCCATGCATTAATGCCGGAACCTTGGCTACATGCCACCCAAATCCCAGCCATCTGGTCCTACAATGCCATAGAACCTAAGATTCCCACGCCAATTGTCATGGAACTTGACCGAAGTGATTAAACTCTTTTCAAAGACATTGTATCCGCTTTTGCGGTCTGCAGTTTGGATGGCTGCCAACCTGTTCCTCGAGGCCGGCGTCGAGGAATCCTCATTGAAATCAATGGCCCCATTGACTTACAATGGGAAACCGCCGCTCCTCCTCTCGGACGCCACCGGCTGGTTGTCGCTGGAAAACAGGTCCAAAACCGCTACTTCTGCCATTAGAATGCATGGAGTCTCAATGGCGACCTATGGAAGGCTGCAAAATGGAGCCTGAAAAGGTGGGAAAAGGGAACAAAGGGCTATAATCACTGAATTAATATTAACCCCTTCCCTCCCGCATCAACCCTAGTGTATGTGTTGGTGCAAACACTAGGATGAGACAATACATTTATACAGGGGAATAAACAGTTGGATGCTGAAGCAAGATAAAAACATATCACTGGACACCAGTCCAGTTAACCCCTTGCTCCCCAAGTGAGAGCAGGGGGTGGCCAAATGGGGTGTAACCCCTTTAATCCCAGGCCAAACCCCCTCTCCCTTGACAGTCACATTTCATTGTGTATCTAATCATAGGATCCTGCTCTCTCGTAATTCGAGTGCATATTTTGTATTGAATTAGTACAAGTTCATCTGACAATGATATGTGAGTGTTTAACACATTTATCCTTCTCAAAAGCATGATTTCCTCCCCACTCTACAAAGTGTGCATCATACAATGCTGAATGTTGTGCATTAAGCTAAGAAATATTGGTGTAGTGATGAATATTAATAGAATGTGTAACATTTATACTTAGCAACTACTGTACATTAAAACATATGTAATGTTTTTTTTTACATTTACACTTCATTATAACATTTATATACTTCAATACAATTATTTATGAGGAGTTGTGATAGCAAATAGTTCAACAAATGTGATTGTTCACATTCATTACTTCATTGTATCATTGACACTTAATTAACAATTACAACACACATTAATTTACTATGCCTGCAGGAGTATGAGCTGCTGACAAGGGGATATCTTGTATCAGTAGCCTGGTATATGTCCCTAACAACAGTTATATTAGTTGTACTGTATGGCAACTTGACACACTGCAATAGTCATATTTCATATCAATGCTTCATACAATTACTCATGTTGAAGTTTGATGAAAACATAAAATTTCAACATGAACACAATTTTACTGTTTCTTCACACAACGTAGTAAAACCTTAGTCGTAGGATTTATATGACTCATGAACATGATCTATCTTAAAAATAGCACAACGATACAATGTACATAGTGTCAAATTTTATTGTCATGTTCCCAACCTTTTATTTTTTTCTTGTCGAATTTTTAAAAATGATGTTAATACATTTAATCTATCTAAAATGTAGAACATTGAGAATATAAACATTGCTTTGACATATAACATACATTTATCATGTACAGTATACTGTGTGTCATAATACGAGTGACAAAGTTCTGTAGCAAAGTGTCAAAATCATGTTGACAGTCATGTGTACAGTATGTAAAAGATGTATGTTATTGTGTGTTTGGATACTTCCATTCACGTGATCTTCTGTCTGTGGAATGGAGATGTCAACATCTGTGAAAGATGTAGATATGTAATGTTCCTACTACATTTCAGCTGCATCGAAACAGAGAGCATTCGAGTTAACAGTTGGCTAGTACACGTTAATGTTTGCATATTTAAATATTTTGTGACATCTTACAAATATTTGTTTTCCAATTGATTTTTTTTATTATGCATGAATACGTTATCTACCAACTATATATGAATTGGCAAAGAGTGAAAATGCACAAACCGACTGTACTACAGACATTTCTTGTGCTACACATGCTATCACCGCAACAATGTTACGTACCCAATGCTACATAACATAAAATACCCGTCAGAATGTTACATATTAGCTGTAAATCTGCAGCATTCCCTGCCATTTATCTAAGTGACTAACACAGAATGTGGGGATCAAACATATCATAATGTATCCATAGGCAAAGTACATAAATAATTATGAATATATGTACTGTATTGCTGCCCATATTACATATTTGTTAACCTCCAAAAATACAAAATGGAGAGCTTTTTCCAAACCGAGGGGCGTGATTGACATTTAAGGGATGCACAGGAAGTGGTCTGATTTACAGCAGCTTTGCACAGCACATTGAACAATATTGGTATGGATCTTGTTAACCGGCTCTTACCTTCTTTCAGAAGTGTTCCGGCATCTGGTGCTATACACGCCACGATCTCTGTAATATTAACAGATGACAGAGTAGAGGTAAAAGGGGCACGGAAAACCTTATAAACTGATTTTTTTCTATTGTACGTGCATGCGTAATGAATGGTACGCATATGCGTGTCATTCGGGAATAAGTGATTCACAGATTGTATAAAGTACATTTGTTATAGTTACCTGCATTATATTGCATTCATATTCTGTGCAGTCATGCAAGGGGTGTTGCAGAGGCAGCTGCTGTAGTCAATCAATTGGTTGTTCTGTGTGTTCAGCTCGTTTGGGTTGTAGCTTGCTCCATAATAGTTTGGATATTATGTCATGTACTGAGGCGGATCCAGATAGTTACTTTGTGGCATTTCATCTGCTGGAGCAAGGTCATTATTATGCATGTTCTCGTAATAGTTAGGTCTGTCATAAATCTGGTATTTGTTGAAGCACCACCGGTAGAAAAGAATAACAATACTGCTGAACATTTAAGGCACCGGTGCGGGCACCTATATCATGGTAGTTGTGGCCGAAAATTAGCTCTCTTCTTCTTACATTTCCTTGAGCAAACATACACATCCATGATTCATGTACTGACCATCAGCCACCCCTCTTTCTGGGAGATGGTGGGTTTCGGATAAAACAATCACTGCTTGATAAAGTCCGTTGGATCGAATTTCGCCATGCATCAGGCTTTACATTATTTTGATAAAAAGTGTATTTTTCAGTGATGTATTCATTTATCTTTGATACAGTTGCTCTTTTCTCTGTTTGGTATTGAATAGCGCTATATATTAGATATGCATAACAGAACGGAGGTTTCTTGTTTTAAGACATTTCTAACGGCATGTGTTCTCATGGAATGGAGGAAAGCCAAACTACGAAACACACATTAATTGGAAACATTATTGTGTCTAAAGAACATTTGAAAATGATCACAAGAATTAATTACTATGTTTCTCTGTGTGTACTAAATAACTACATTTTTCTCTTGTCAGCATGATAATGATCTTTCAAAAGACATGAGAATTGCAGTGCTGTTTAGTTCACATATGTATGGACATTAAATATTTTCTCACACACTTACTAATTTCACATTGTTTAAGAGGTGGCTTTAGCATTACTGAATTATAGTACGTTTGTATGAAATGTATGCTCATGTCACACTTCACTGTGTATACAGTTATAATCAAGATATCCCTCATACATGTACTATATAGAATTCAATGCAGCACATATATTTGTACATACACTATACATGAACAGGACATGTTAAAATCATGAAAGATTGCTTGAATTTTTGACTACTTTGAACTAACTACAAACCCAGGTGAGCGGACTTATTTTGTATACGCTTAGTGTGTAATTTAAGGGTCCAACATTTAGATGTATATACTATGCTCCAAATCAATAGTTACTTTCACTTTTTTAAAGATGTTATGTGATGGCCTACTTTTTTTTTTTTACTTAAGCTTTTCTTTAAAGCCCAGGTGGTAGGTCTTGAGCTTGTCTCTGTTTGACTGGTAGGTGTCGAAGATACTGTTATTGAAGTGCTTGGTGGCGCACAAATAGGTGGCACATATTCTGGTATTGCTGGGGCCACATCAGGACTGTGAGTTTGGATTGTTCTTGCTAGTGCCAGTGCTTGTGCCATTGGCTGGGCCTGTGCCTGTGGCATGGCCTGTGCTGTTGGCTGGGTCTGTGCCAGTTCATGTACCATTGGCTGGGCCTGTGCCTGTGACATATTTTGTGCAATAATAGTTAGACTATTACAAATCACCTTTAGAGTCCCCAGTAGTTCCTGGAAAAGGACTTGCACGTTCTTCAGATCTTGACAAATGGTGTGATTGATTTGCTGATGATTGACTGCCACAGCCTGTTGATGCATGAAAAACATTTTCTCTGCTGTTTTTAATGAAGATAATGCAGATGCACATGTATTATCGCCTTGGCCTGACTGTAAATGGTCAATGTCCTCTAACTCTTCTTTTACAGGATCTTCAATATCCTGTTCTTCCCGATTGTTACATTCAAGTAACTCCTTGTTCTGGTGCAGAATCATTGGGGTCAGGGACATCAAGTTCTCTAAGTGCCTCAGCATATTCGTGTTCTATGGTCTCCTCTCCAGATTCTCTATTTTGGATCTCATCAACAAATTCCTCCTCACTTACTAATGCTTCCAGATTGGGGGTGGCAGACAAATCTGACACAGTTTCCTCATCCATAACTATATAATTAAATATTATAATTTGTTATGAACATAATGACAACGTAATTATGTGCTACTGTTATGATTTTGCATGTACATTTAGATTGTTATGCATTGTATTATCTGCTTATCAATAAATACATATGATTTACCATCCATGTTATTTTTATGTGCATATGCCATTAACAACACGTAATCCATAACTAATATATTTGTGTAGAAATCTAGGATATTTCAATAGTTGTAAAAATACACTTGAAATTCACACATGAAGCTTACATACAAAGTTGTGGTGGTATCTAATTTCTTGAAAACATAAGAGTAGAACGTCAACTGGCCTATTGACACAGGGGGTCTCCGAGGCTGCAATCAACTTTGTTCAACTCAGGAGACCCACTGCTCCCTCACACTAGTTTCAAACACCCCTCCCCCCAATAAAAAATAATTACCTTAGCAGTTAGCAGTTAGCTGCTAAGGTAATGAAGCTGCTTACATTTTATTTTTATTCATAGTGTGCATGAGCAGGGGGTCTCTTGAGCTCAACAAAGTTGATTTCAGCCTCAGGGACCCCTACTTCCCGAGATACAGTCCCCGATATGGGGTGCCGGTATCCCCTCTGTTTTGTTTAGATCCCACAGTCACGTGACCCACAGGTTTTTAACATGGGGATACCGGCACCCCATACCGGAACCTATATCTCGGGAAGTAGGGGGTCCCTGGACCAGTGCGGTTCAGCTCCGGAGACCCCCTGCTACATTACTGTAATGTTATAATTTTAATAAAACCTCCGTGATCGCCGGTGAGAGGCACGCAGTTAGAGTGATTGATTCATCCTATCTCTTACTGCACGTCTATTACATAAAAGCAGACTCCCGTAGGATTCACACAGCAGGGACCCCTGCTGTGTTACTCCAGCGGGCCATTAGTCTGCAACTGACCATCTCGAGTCCACCACGCGACGCAACGTGGGATGTACCCAGGCATTTGTTAAAATGATGGCCGCTGCATCTGTATAGAGACATTATGAATTGTAGTGCTATTAAGAACATATAATGTGACCTAGTTACTTTACTATCATTGAAATCTTGTCAATGGAAAAATAAAATTTTGAGATGTGTGTGTACGTACGTATGTGTATATGATGCACACACATTTATATATATATAAAAAATTGCTCATCCATGATAGGGTACATCTTCTCTTCATAAGACTACAAATGTAGAGATGCAGGAGGACCGCCTCCTGTACCACATGCATGACGATCAGCCTTTAACATCTTTCTTTTAAGGTGTAGTTCTATGTCTCCAAAACGTTTTTTGCACGTCTCGGGTGTTCGTCTTTGTTGTCCATCACCGTGACAGAAAGTGAGGGCAGTTTAGTAAAGAAGCCTGACCCTGAACATTATTATTAATCTGGTTCAGTAAATTGGCTGTGTAGGGCTCAGAGGCTCCCAAAAGGAGGTACCAGTTATGTTATGATGCTATATACTGTTTGTACTGCATTGTTATACATATGTACTGTAGCTTTGTTCAATTTTGTGGTTGTTGGTACAGTATATCGATGGTAACATATATTGTATTCCTCAGCGAGGCCGTGAGAGGTTTTTCACCAAGGGGAAGATGTAGTCTAGGCCTCTGGCTATTATCTTTCCTTTGGCCCTAACAGTATACATCCTGTTATACACAGGCAATGTTGGGGATAAGCTCTCTCATGGAGGCCTTGCTTGCTGTTGCAGCCTGGATACACTATTGCTGTATCCAGGGACTGGCCTAACAACAACAACCAGAGAGTGTCATCCTTGGGGAGGAAACTGGCTGGGTCACATACCCATGATGTGTTGCCTGTCAGTATCAGATCTGCCCTGTTATGGGGCAGGGTTACAAGCCCGTCCCCTGGGGTACATAAGCTGACACTCTCCCAGAAGTGAGATGCTCTCACTTTCCTTCCCCTGTGGAGTGGAAGCACTTACCCTTGATCCCTTCAGGGGGTAAAATAACTGAGTAGGGGCCTGCAGGGCCTCAAGCCCTGTGGGTACTACTTCAGGGAATGTACCTGTCATGACTACATATATGCTGATAAAGACTCGGTTGAACCCATCTGTTGTGGCTACTTGATTGAGCCACTACCCGAGTTGCCAGTGCAGACCATCCTGGCTGCACCATGATTCTCACCGACTGGAGGAGCTACACTACAGATTATCATTACTGAGAGCCTATCCTGATACATCCCCATACACCGTGGAGTTTTCAGGGCCTTCTGTTCAACCTCACAGGTATGCACTGCTCCAAAATACACGGTAGCTCTATGATCTCACTTACGTGGGGAAAAGGTGCTACATATGTATATTATTCTAAACATAAATAAGCATGACCGAAGATTGTACTTTCATACTTATACTTTAATATTTATTCAGGTAACACTGCAGAAGATCACATCGAAGATGTCTGTTTGTAAGTTTAAAGTAAAACTTGTGCATGAGAATTCTGGTTTAGGTAATAAGAAATGGTACTCCTTAAGGCACCTTCTTGCTCTGCTTAGCAAATACAGCACCTCTGCCCTAGGCGAAATTCAAACAAATGTTAAAAGGGTAGGGATTTTTCTGGCAAATCTTTCATGCATAATGAGTTTCCATGCTTGGGCAAATATTTGAGAATGTTGACTTTATAATTTTGTTGCGTGCAGCGAAAGTCCAACATTTTGCATATCTCTAAGGTTCAATTGTAAGTTGATTTTGGATGGAATTGAACTCTTTAATTTAGTATAAAGGGCAAGGATGTGCAATGCATTTTCAGTTTAAACTTTATGTATTTGTATTCCCTCTCACTCTGTGGAGGAAAATTATTAGCTTGGCAAATCATACTTCATCCCTTATATGGTCTAAAATGTTATTAAAAAACAAAAAAAACAAAACGTTTATTGCATTCTGACAACATAATTACTTTAAACCTATTGGCTAGAATAGCTTTCACTTAATTTTATTTGTAATGTTTGCCATTACAGATCCATTCAGATGGTTTATCTCATTTTCAGGTAAGTCCTAAGGTTTTAATATAAGACAAAACATTGCAGAAAACAGAATGAAGAAATGAGTAACTGAGGCAGCAGCACTACAAGAACCATTCGACCTACGTAAGTATCACATTATGCAACACTCATGTGTTGTTTGTTATTTATAATACAGCATTATAATCAGTTGAAATGTACTTGGAGTGCTGCTATTCTACTTATTTCTATTTTGAATTGAGGGCTTTTGAGATAAGCATATGCATAGGGTAAGTACCCATTACTTTGTCTCTTGTCTAAGTATGTGTTTGCTGTGAGAGATCACTGTCTTCATGTGATCTTTTTTTTTTATTGAAAACTCAATCAGCAATGATAATGAAACATATGACTAAAGCAGCAGTGGCATTCTTGACATTTCATTAAAATCGCCTTTATGAGATAATTTACAATGTACACTCTGGTAGAGCATATGATTTTCTACCAAGTAGGTGGGCCAAAGGACTGTTCTCTGCATCTAGTTTCTTTTATATTACAGTAGGGGGCAAATTATGGAAGTGAAAGACAGACAACCTTTTCATTAATCCTGTATATATAAAGCAGACTTCTGGTGTATGATCATTGGATTGAGTTGTGTAGGGCAGGGGTGAGCAAACGTTTTATGCCGAGCCCCCCTTTTCTCGGGCCTCCCCTGCCTGATGTAATCAAAATCGCATGAAAAAAAAAACCTTTATTAAACGGTATACAATGTAAATACAAATATGTCTAAATACTTACATATTTCCACAGCTGGTTGTAAGGAATCGGGGAGCACGTCCCCTGCGACATGTTCCCTCCTTACCTAATGCTCCTGTCACCTCCGCGCCGCTTACAGAGCATGCGCGCACACGGTGGCTTTCTGTCAACTTCACAGAGCCTGGTTTCGCCCCCGCTCGCGTCACGCGTCACTCACACGCGGCGCGCTCATGTGCCTCCGCTCTGCCTCTCGCACTGATTGCACCAGCCTTGCTACTTAAACACTGCATGCTCAGTCATTCATTGCTGAGCATAAATCCTTGTAGCCTTGTGCTCCTATGTTCCTGCTGTGCTTTGCATTGTGCCTAACCTCGCTTGCTTCCAGTTGAACTCACGTGTACCGACCCAGCTTGACTATTGGACCCTCTCTGGATAACGACCCCAGCTTGCCTCTGACTATCCGCACTTCTAAATCCTTGACCATGGCTATTGGACACTCTACTACACCACCGGCTCCAATTCCTGACCACGGCACATCGGAGATCGACTACGCTGCTGGTTCCGCCCCTCAACCTCGGCAAGTATCTGGACTAACCCCTTCTCTCCAACCCAGACCTGACTACATTGACAATCCGCTTTCCAGGCGCGACCCCGCTTCTGTGGGTGCGCACTTTCCCACCTCAGTACTGGGGTCCTGACTTGTTCGTGGTGAGCGCAAGCGTTACAGTATGTTCAGCCCAACGAACATGGACCCCCTTGAGGTGGGTTCAGCCCTGTCTGCCACTGGTAATTGCTTTCACCATCTGGAGACCCAAATTGCTTCCTTGACCCAAAGTGTTGGTACTCTTTCTGCACAACAGTCTCAGTCCAGAATTATTAGGCCTGCTACTTTCTCGCCCCCTACTTCTGGGGAGACCCTTCCTCTTGAGTCACGCCTCCCTACCCGCAACCGCTATGCGGGTGATCCCCATGGGTGTAGAGGTTTCCTCAATCAGTGTGATATTCATTTTTAGTTAACCCCTTCTCGTTTCTCCTCTGAGAGATCCAAGGTGGCATATGTTAGTGCCCTGCTGACCGGTGATGCCCTGGCGTGGGCATCTCCCATCTGGGAGCAAAGACCAGAGCTGACTGAGGATTTCGCACGCTTTAAAATGGAATTCAGACAAGTCTTTGACACTCCAGGCTGTAAGGTCACTGCAGCTTCCTCCCTGTTTCACATTTCATAGGATCGTAAATCTGTCGCAAGATATGCTCTCGAGTTCCTGACCATCGCCACAGAGACAGGCTGGAATAACAAGGCGTTGTCGGCTGCCTTCTGGCAGAGGCTATCCGAATCACTTAAGTATGAACTGGCTGCACAGGAACGACCTACCGAGTTGGAGGATCTTATTGCAGTATGTATAAGGGTGGACCAGCGCCTTCAGGAAAGGAAGGCTGAACGACCTCATTCACGATTTTTCACAAATAATGTTCCTGCTCTCAATCTCTCTCCTACCTTGTCTCCAGCCCCTGATGTTCCTGAACCTATGCTGTTAGGAAGTCACCGACTCTCCTTCTCGGAGAAAATATGCCGGAGGGATAGCGGTCTCTGTCTTTATTGTGGTCTACCAGGACACCTGGTACTTCGCTGTCCTACTAAGCTGAGAAATACCAACAAGGAAATCACACTGGGTACTATTTCTTCTTCTCCTTCTGTTCAGGAAACCCTTCCGACCAGGCTCATGCTTCCAATTGTCCTTCAGGGTCCTGTCTTCCAAGTCTCCACTTCCGCCTTCATTGACTCCGGGTCTGGAGGAAATTTTGTGGATCAGGCTTTTGCTGTCAAGAACAAAATCCCTCTCGTACAAAAATCTGTGCCCATCGGGTTGGAGGCCATAGATGGATGTCCCCTTCCGCCAGCCTTCATCTCCTTGCAAACCTGTGTACTTATCCCTTCCACTAAAGATGGCCACAAGGAGGAGATATCTTTGGATGTGATCCACTAACCTTTCGTGGAGGTCATTTTGGGCCTTCCTTGGCTCCAACGACACAATCCACACTTAGGGCCTCATTCAGAGAGGGTTGATAAAAAATATCTCCAGGGCATTTAAAATGACGTTTTTTTGGGTGTTGCTATCACGGTATTCAGAAAGGCTCGATTATCAGTGATAGCAAAATTCCCAAAACGGGCTAGTTGCTGCCAGCGAGAGCCTCGAGCCTCTGAAAAGGCCTAAACTGGCGATTCATTTCTGCTGCAGAGAGAGCGGCTCTGAGAGAGCCGCCTTTCCCAGCTGAAATGTCGCCCGAAAATTATTTATTTAAATATACATTTCTATAATAGTGTAGAGGTGCAGGGGGTCTCCGGAGCTGAACCGCGTTGGTTTCAGGTCCAGGGACCCCCTGCTTCCCGAGATACAGGCACCTTTATGGGGTGCCGGTATCTCCTATGCAAGGAAATGTCCCAGTCACGTGACGCGGGACATTTCAATGCAGAGGAATCACTAAATCCAAGATGGCCACTGTGTCACAAGGTATTTCAGCCAGAGTGTGGAATTGGTTCCCACGATCTGATTGGCTGAAATACCATGTGACGTCGGCTTCGTGACGTCATCTTAAAGGCAAATGAAGCACAGCCATTCTGATTGGCTGGCATCATTCCCTTTAAGTGACGTCATGAAAAAAAAAAAAATTAAGTCGGAACATGGTTTAAACAGCCAATCAGGTGGCTGTTAACCATTTGGAGGCTAAATGTGACGTCACAAGCCCTATATAAGGCTGTGATGCCTCATTTGAGCTCAAGAAGATGACGACACAGCATCGGTTGGGATCTACCATGGGGCTTTTTGGATTACAACAAGAAGATAGAAGATTAAAAAGATCAAGAAATGGTTACAGATGAAGATAGAAGAAGGTGATTAAAGAAAGAAAAAAGAAGATTTGGGTACCTGATCCGGATCTTCATGGCGGATGGCATCGGATGCTGTTGTAGGGCTTCAAGGTACGTGAGCTTCCTGTTACCCCGGGAGTCGGAGTGCCACCGCTTCTAATGGTAAGTAATACTGCACCGACACACTTTATTCGAGCAAATACCCAGTATGTGCCTGGCAGATACCTGGAATGCGCCGCTCCTCACCTCTAACAAGCCCCGTTGCGTTTGCCTTCCCAGCCTGGGTTCATGCCTGGCTGACGGGCGGCTGATCTGTTAAATGATAATGATTAGGATTTAATAGGCTGCAATGCTTCGCGTGTCTACCAGATGGCATCAATTCATGAATTGTAATGCAGTATATATATATATACTGTGCAGTATTGCAGCCAGCGGGAATAAAATGCTTCAATCCCTGCCTGGAAAATACCTCAATGCACTCGGGCAGAAAACAGTCACAAACCTCAATACACCCGGGTATACCCGAATTCGTGGGACTAGCCGAGCTCGAATAAAGTGTGTCGCCAGTGTATATTGAATGTTTGTAAATGTCTCTTTTTACAGGTTTATTCATTGGATGTGTGTTTTGATTTTTTGGGGGAGCCACATTGACTGATAATATATTAATCTGTACCTCTTTAGGGTACAGATTAATACATTATTATGACAATATTTGGGGGGCATTTCTCGCTTGATATTGCTGTTGCTTTTTTTCATTTCAGTTTATTATGTGGATGTGATTGTTTTTTTTTCCCCAGCTTAATGCTAATAAAAGGTTTGCGATTGGTGTTCGCTTGTAGTTAATGTTGTATTATGTTAGGTAATGCGTTTTATGGTTACTTCAGAGATTGTTTGAATTTATTTCTTTGTTTAATGTTTACATTCATTAATTTTGTAGCAATTAATGGTTATGATTGGTTAGTGTAACTATTCATTTTGAGTTGGTTTAGGAATCAATTGTTTTGATTGGTTAATGGTTTAATTAATTCATTGTTGATGTTGCTATTGCTTGTATTGATTGGATTAGCTGGCTACAGTTTTTATTTAGTGAAGTGTGTTTTTTTGGAGTTTACTTATGTTTTATTATTGTGTGTCTTGTGTATAACTGTATTGTGATTAGGGTGCCCATTGAATGCTATAGAGGCTTATCATGCCCATATTATTATTATATGGGTATGATGTACCACTATACTACTCAATGGCTACAGTGTGGGTATAGTCAGTCATGGGTGGGTGCTTAGGCTTCACGGATGAGTGAAGGGGGTATTAGCCCTAAGGATGGGTGTCTAGACCTTGCGGGTGGGTAGCGGTTGGGTTAACCCCTTTATTACCTTAGCGGTATTAACCGCTAAGGTAATGAATGGGTTAAGTCCCCCGCCACCCCCCCGCAAGGCCTAAACAGCCACAAAGGGCCAAATTCCCCCTACACCCACCCTCTCTTGCCACAGTAAGCCTGGCATGGGTGTTTAACCCCTTCATTGCCTTAGCGGTTAGCTGCTAAGGTACTGAAGTTACTGTAAAAGCATTTTTCCTGCCTCGGATGCATGCAGGGGGCCTCCAGTGCTGATATTTATGGGTATCAGCTCCGGAGAATCCCAGGCTGGAAAAGGCCTGATTTTTTCTAAGTCCCGACACATCGCAGCTCATCGAGGCCATCTCCCCACCAATTTACCCAAATTTTGAGGTGAATTGGATTTGGGGAGAAGAACGCCTTTTAGGGCTGCGATGGGCTACGATAGGCTGCGACAGCTGACTCGCGGGTATCTGAATTGCGCGAGTTTATGATCCTTCAGAAAATGGTCGATAAGTGTCTGATCGCCGCTCAATTGGCGAGTTTCTTTTGGTGATAACATTTTGCGTCGATACAGGCCATTATCGAGCACTTACCGGTGCTTTCTGAATACGAGTAGCCATTTTGGTTGATAAGTGCTCGATAAGGGCCTTATCGAGGCTTTCTGAATGAGGCCCTTAGATTGGACTGAGAAAACTCCTATACAATGGGATTCCCCATCCTCCAATTCTAATGTACCGTCAGTACAACACATTTGTGGCTTAGATGTTCCTAAATCAGACAAACCTGTCCTTCCGAGGTCTACGCTGCACCCCCCCTAAATAATCTTGTGCACCCCCAAGGTGGCGCACCCCCCAGTTTACGCACCGCTGGTGTAGTGTAATGTATTCAGAACATTTTGTGGATGAAAGAAGACATGCACTCTCTATGGCAGTAAGCAAAGGACTGCCAAGCTGATTAGTAAATATATTATAGCACACAGTATTGTAATTACATAAATGTTCAAAACAGTTACTGTCATGGTGTAACATACCCAATTAATAGAGGTGAATATGATATATAGCGCCATACAAAATGTCACATTAAATCAGCTGAACAACATGTCTCTTGCAAGAGAGATCCAGACAATGATTATTTATCTATGTATCCCTCATCTTGGCATAAGTCGCTGATGCCAGATTATCAATATGTAAACCATATTTAAAATAAATGCCAGCTATTTCAAAACATCATACTGAGGATAATTGGGCTTTGGAACTAAAATACAGTAGCAAGGATAATTAGCACTACCTTGGGTAGCTTCTCGCCTACCTAAACTGATCTCTATTTAACCCTCATATTATTATCTCACTTTGTGATAATTTTTTAAATGAGTGTATACTTCTAGCTACGCAAGGTGTAATGGTTCTCGGAGTGTTAGAGCATGTACTTATCCTGCTTAAAGAAGTGAGGAGTTCTGCCAGTGACTTAACCATACATGCACTTTTACATATCACTAAGCACAATCGGAATTTTATTAAACCAATAAGTGCATAGTTTTTCTTTAGAGAACAGGGACAGAAGACTCTGGCAAATTTAATTTTTGCATTATCTTTGGTGGTGGAGGCAGGTTAAAGATGTTGAAATGGAGTAAGGGTAATATAGAATGCATAGAACTCATTGGAAGTACTGTACCTTGTGAAGGAGGAAGGTGAGGCAACTAGTTCGCTGTGTGTATTAACCCTGGTTGTATATATGTCTCACAAGTGGGCCGTTCATGACAGATAGTATATTGGGATGAATTGAGGGGATATATTATTCTTTCGAGGGTCCATGCATGAAGAAAAGTGACTCAAATAGACATCTGTATGTTTTGACCCTAGTCCCATAAACAGATCACGTGCTTACAGGTGTGGCGTACGTGACAGACGGTGACAAATTAAACCTGTACAAATCCGAGGGCAAAAATAACAGTGGGTAATGAAGCAAATACACTTGTGGATCACCGATTATAAGTTACATAACATAAGATCAGCACAAAAAGAGCCTACCCTCCTAAGAAAATGCAAAGGGCTCATTCCTATTAATTGTATGTGAGGACATAGCAACTGTTTTTAAAGTTGTCAAAAGGCTGCAAATTTACAAGCTACTATTACAGGAGTTAAAGCATAATCGTGAATTGGTATATTAAATATTTTACAATTCAGCTGGGATATGGCTCCTTTAGATAAAGCTACCCAAAGTCCTGGTTTATCTGGAATGAACATAGATTACACAGATCTGTAGTAAGATAGTCAGGCAAAAACTAAATCTGTAGACAGCATAAAAACCTGTGTTAAAATCTCAAAACCTGTGTTTTTCCCTTATATAAAATATCCTAGGTTGCAGATATTAGACAGGTAACTAAAGGTTTATGCCACCACTAACCTGAAAGAGTTTTTATTGCATAACAGTGGGAAATAATTGAGACTGAGATGTAAAATGTGATGCTGTAAATTGTAGTATGTCCATACTTATCTCCTTCCTAAATCCCCGAGTGGTGGTTACTGTATGTGTGAAGGTAAAATTCTGAAAAGTGCATAATTTTCATCTAAAGTCTTGTTGTGTAAGTGTATCAAAGTCTTTGCTGCAAGGTGAGTGCCGTGTGCCTCAGATTTTGATTTGGGGAGTAACAATAGGAGGAGTTAGGGAGTAATATTACTTTTTTATTTTGTTTTTGCGTCAAACATATCCACATGGAAACACCTTCTGACATTAAACATAAACAGAAAATGGAGCAATACATGAAAACAAGCTTCTATCTACCCTTTATTTTGTATACATCTCGGTGTCTATATACATTTAAGAATATGTGGCAAAGTCTCCCATCTGCAAAACTGGGACGATTGCACTGGGACGATCTTAGTTACAGCGCCTCCACCTGTGTAGGATTCTAGGAGTGTAGAATGTTCCGTACACAGGACTCACATACACAGTAAGCACATACACCGAAGTATATATATAAGAACAGTTTACTGTATAGGAAACAATACATAACACAACATACATCAACAATATGACATTGACAGTGTCCCTCTATGACACTCATAGGCACAACTACCCGTCTTCTCAGTGCCGTAACCCCCACACCTTATTCCTTCCCCAACACCGTGTACCCAGAGTCCCATGAGTCCACTAAGAGACCCCGAACCTATAGGCGGGATCAGCGCCTGATGTACCGGTTTGGTTGGTGCACTTAATACGATACCTGCCTGGGCATACATCCACGCCCGGGTGTAAAGATCTTCACAAAGGGTCGGACGCAGGAACAGGAATCCGCCTCCGCGGTGGGTGGCTCGCACATGGAGTGATCCACCTTTATAATGTCTCTTATCTCTGCTAACTCAGAGAATGTTATACCTTTACGCAATTCACCTTCACAGCAATTCACCTTCACAGCAATTCCCCTTCACAGCAATGGCCGGGATAGTTACGTTTCCTGGCTGGACCCTCACTTGTCTAGGTTCTACAGGACCCTGTCCCTATCTAAGGGGAGTCCCTGCAGTAACCACAAGCTGAGGTGAGTAAGGCCTTAGCTGGGGCCTAAGGGGAGACTTCTGGCCTAGTGCAGGAGGCTACTTTCCTCCCTGCACAAACACACCCTCCCCTCTCTGTGTCCCAGCTCCTAACTGACACTCTCACACTCGTGCTCCACTGTCAGCTTCCTGACTCCAGCATGCAACATTGTATCTCCTTTGCTGCAGGAGAATCTGTAAACCCTATTGGTCTCAACGCAGCAGGTGATAGGGGTGAAAGGGCAGTCCCCAGAGCCTGCGAATCGTAGTCCACTCAGGACCTCTTCTCTATTAGCGCCACGTGCGCGATCTCTACTGCGCATGTCGGAAGCTGTAATGGCCGCCGCTACTCTTAACTGAGCATGCGCAACTTCCAATAGCTCCTGCACACATGTAATGGCCACCTCTATGCTTGCCAACCTCTGTGCATTGCACTGCACAGGCGCGAACTCCCGCGCCAACCTCAACATGGCCGCCACGACAGCTCTGCTTATGCGCAAGCCTCCGCACATGTGCGAACACATTAAACATGGCGGCGTCCTGCTGTAGCTGCCACCGGGAGCCCCCGGGAACGCACTCGCCGCCGCAGCAGCACGCACGTAAGGGGGAAAGAAACCGGCAGACAGGGGGACCAGAGGGACCCTGGCTACATATATATATATAATAAAAAAAAACAGCGCTCAGTGAAAAGGAACCGTGAAAGAGTGTCTATACTCAAATAAAATAGCAAGTGAACTAGGCAAATCAGAAAAAAGTAAAAAGTGGAACGGCAGCTCAACAAGGAATAACTAGTTCCTAAAATACATAGAGCAAAACAACAAATGTGAGCGCATAATCCTAAAGATAAATAATAGCAATTTAATAATTAAATTAATATTATAAACAAATAAAAAGTGACCATAAAAATAGTAAATGGGCAAGGTAGAACAAATCAGAACAAATGTAAAAGAGGGTGAAATGCTGCAGCAATATATAATGATTGAGGGGACCCCAAGAAACAAGTCCAAAGTCTGCTGAGTCCTTAGATGTAAAGCCTTGAATACCTTCCTAAGAAGAAATGAATAACCAACTCCAATATCAGTTGTAGTGCTCAAGCAGTTCCAATGTGATGGATGGTATTATCAGACTCCTTAACACAGTGCCTTGATGTAAGCCAAACAGATCCTTGCTGGGTCGGCGCGTTTGTTAGCTGATAGCCTCATGTGGGGAGTGATTGGAAGCCCAGATGTATTGCACTAAGGGGAGTAGCTGGTAAATCGGCGTCGGGACCCGCGCATCTCACAAGAACACTCACGCGGTATTCAACGGGTATATCTCCCAGCTCGATCAGGCAGACTCAACCCAGGCAAGTGCTATGATGGAAATTCTCAGCAGGACAACCGCAGCAGCAAGCAGTTGGAATCACTTTTAAATCGGAGGTAGTCAGGTAGTAGCGGTAGCTCAGCAGAACAGCTGACTACGTCTCAGGGGATCCTCACGTAACTCCGCCCTCAACGTGTTTCGTCAGTGATTCACCAACTTCATCAGGGGATGTCCCGGGGGGGGAGTGGGGGGGCTAGATGAATATTTATAGGCCTTACTTGAATCCAATTGGTGGTAAGAAGGCAATAAAACAATAATATAATTCAAAGTGCAAGTGCTTAAATAACAAGTTTTTAAATAAGTGCATCTAAGGAAACTGATAGAAACTAATAAAGTGTGTGTAAATCACATATTATATTATACAGTGGAATGAACAATTTAAAAAATGTGAACAAACAAATATACTATAACATCCAAATTAAAAAGTGACAATGTTGTCAATGTTCTACCTCCCCCCCCCCGTAAGATCACACATCAGGCAGGAGGTATATTCAACTGGAACGGATTTATTCCTGTACACTCACAGCACACGGCAGTTCTCTGCCCAACACAGTCTCTGTTCTGGACTCCCAAACTTCCCTGCTCTTCCCCAGTCCTCTAGCAGGACCAGGGGAATAGTTAATCACTCACTCTCCCCTTTAAGGTAGAGGACCAGTGCCTGCAAGTGCACAGCAGTCCTGCGTGATACCTTGTCTCTCTCAACAGTAGAGACACTACTGAATTTGGGGTTGCACCTCCCTTATGTACAGTAGGGGGAAGGTACTAGGTCTGAACCCAGGATTGGGCAGAACACATACCTAGTCCCACCTCCTCTCCTGTCACTCAAGGGACTGCCTGTGGGGGAAAACCCATGATTAGTACTGGCACTGCCTGCTCTTACCAGAACTTGTATACTAGAGAGGGCAGTATGGTAGCCAGAAACCAGCCATAAAACACTGATATAGTTCAAAACAGAAACTCCTTAAAAAAACACTGCAGACTTGCATCTTAAGGCCACTCTCAGATGCTTAATGTTCTTATAAACATATTTACATGACTCTCTGATTGTGTTCAACAATCATAATTGACATTCATTGAGACTGATTAGAAACCGATGTAATGAAAGTGCGCTGACAAGATCAAGGCAGACTAAGCAGAAGGTTGTGGTGCACTATTTTGTGTGGCCAGTAGATGCTGCTGGAAAACCATAATGTGGTGAACGCATCAAAGCAAAGAAGAGTTTGTTTTGACATGTCTCTCTCTGTGGCAGTGCCAAATGTAATGTATTTGATTCCAGTCATTAACCAGAGAAGTTTACATTGTTCGATGCTACGAAAAGGGAAAGATGATGGATAAGGGCACATAACTTGATACATCCTACTATCAAATGTGTATCGTTTATCCCCTCGCTAACTATTTTAATTGATAGTTCCTACATTGCAACAAATCTGTTATAAATTACCTTTATCTATTGCAGCAAAATAAGATGGATGAGCAAAACACATCTCATTGCATGTATTTAATGACAACATTGACAGAAGTGGTCAGACTTCTATGCAATTATTCCCCTTTTAAAAAGGATTGATTCAGACACATGTGCTCCACTGCACAAAAAACTCTGTTTTACTAAAGCCATAATAAATTGCAGGCATTCATTCTTCAATGATTAGATTACTAATTTGTTTAAGAGCCTACAATTTGTGTGCCTAAGGGGTATTTTTTCAGATAGTGACTGCTGAACATTGTATTATCTGGCAGATAATGTTAAAGTCATGTACTTCGGTCTAAACAAAATAACAATGATCATATAGTGGATTGTACTTAACCGGAACAATACATTCCTAGAAAGCAATGTGAAAGCAGTAATTATCCAACAGCTCCAACACAAGCATATCACAACAGCTAAAATACAATAAAGCAATCTGGTTAGCAAACTCTCTCCTCAAACATTGGTAATAAAGATGTGCGAAATTGCCACATAAGTTTGTAAAAAGGGGTGAAATTGGCCCGTTTTTCACATACATTTTTGCTAAATGGGCCAGGTTCGTAAGACATTTGCCATGTTAAAGGACCAGATTCACCCCTATTCGAAAAATGCAGTATTTTGAGTGGTATAGAATTCAATGCACCCTCTATTAAATATGACTTCTCTTTCTCACTCTATTCTCACCAGCAAAAGCCATAATTGGGCTTATATTTTTTCAGTGGTGCATTGCTGCATTGTCTATAAGATATGTTATTTTTGAATATCATTGTTACATGGGGATTAAATAACAAATAGGCAACAGCACAAAACAGAGAGGGCGCTTATGTAGTAAGCAGAACAACCTGCCTTTTTAGCCCATAATTGACGCATGTCAAACTTAATTTCAATTGTGATTCTGTGTGCCTATGTACTAACCTAAAATTTCTCCATCTGCGCAAGCTACAACAAAAATAATTATTTCCATTTGTTTTGACACACAGAAATGGACAAAGCTTGACGTACTGTTGTTAATGATATGCATGCCAAGAAAAGGATAAAGTGCGTCACAACCATCTCTAAAAACGCTAAAAAGATTCTTAGGGCCTACTCACTAAACTTCGATAAGTTCAGTGCATTGCCGAGCGATTTTGCATGTTCTTACAGCACTATGAAATGTGTGCAAAACGGTATTCCCTAAGAAAAATCACCATTTTTTTAAAGTTCGGTAAAAAAATGAAAGATTTTTTTTTTCAAAGACTTATCGCACTTAAACTGAAGCCAGGAAGAGCTGCATGGAGAGAGCTGCATCTCCGTGCACAGCTCTTACAGGCGAATGCACAGTTTTAATGTTAATTTGAAATACATTTTTAAAACATGTTTAAATTCTCCCGCGCCACGGCCCACGTGACGCGGGAGATTTACACAATGCAGGGAGATACCGGCACCCCATACCGGGGCCTGTAACTCGGGAAGCAGGGGGTCCGCAAGGCTGAAATTAATGCAATTCAGCTCTGGAGACCCCTTGCTACAATACTCTGTTATTAAAATTAACATTAAAGCAGTTTCACTATCTTAGTGGCTAGCCGCTAGGACAATGAAGGGGTTAGGCCACAGTACCTGGTTCATTAGGCATGGAGGGGGTGGGTGAAGGGGGTAGTTGCCCCAGGGTGGGGGGTTAGGCCTGCCGGGAAGGTTGCGGGAGGAGTTAACCCCTTCACTACCACAGCGGTGGTAACTGATATGGTAATGAAGGGGTTAACCCCTCCCGCTACCCATCCTGGGCCAAGTACCCCCTTTCAACCACCCCCAATAGACATTAAAATACAATAACTCTGCTACCCACCCCCTCTACCTCCAACAACCTCCCCCAACACATGCAGTACAAAAATGAGCAAAACTACTATTATCCAGATCTAGATAATAGCGCATTTTTCTTTTAAAAATAAAACATTAGCCAGCCAGCACAAAGTAAATTAAAGTTGGATTTACCCCTGCCAGGGGTATTATTGTGAAATGCTTGTGTTTTATTTTGTGGCTCTTTTTTTTTTAGCTTGCTCATTCATTGCCATTGTAGCAAACCATGCCCATGTTGGATTTATTTTTATTGTATTGCACTGTAATGTTTTTTCGATTGGGGAACATCGCTATTAGCCATCATTGGTTATTAGCACTTGTACCCATTTTGGTGTGGTATTGGTGGTACATGGGGTGGGTGAAGGTTTTAGTTGCCCAAGGATGGTGTTTAGGCCTTGCGGGAGGGTAGCACGAGGGGTTAACCCCATCATTACCTTAGCAGTTGTTAACTTGTACTGCCACTCTCCCACAAGGCCTAAACACCCACCCTGGGGCAACTACAAACCACCCACCCCCTGTACCAACAACAAAGCAGGGGGCGGAGGGGGGTAAGAAGGAAAAAAGAGAGAGTCAAAAAAATCAGACAACTAGATACTAAAAGTATATTCAATCTAAGCTCTGTTAATTTATCTATCCCACAACTTAATCTTGTCACCAAAGGCCTATCCTTTGCACCTACTATTGGGCCTAATAATTTCGAATTATTTCAAGATGCGAATAAATATTTGCCAAAACTTACGATTAAAAGATTTTTTCTCAGTAAAAATGCTGAATCCAGAATGAACCATTTAAATCCTGTCAGTGAAAAGGAACCAGATATATACAGACATTCTACCTTAAAAAGGAAATCCACCTTTAACCCTACTTACTATAAATGTAATCACCTTGAAGTTTTCCATCAGCTCATAACCAAGGATTTTGAGAACCTGTCAACTAATAAGAAATCAAAATTTAAAAACAACCTTACCAAGGAGGAAAGGAGTGCTTTAGAAGTGTCACGCTTGTGCTCTCCTCACAAGCGCAGGGAGAAAGGGAAGGACCCGTTAGCGAGGTGGGGAGGCCGCAGGGGATACGAAGGGAGTAAATTGCCGCGCAGCTTGGGATCGGCACACGTAGTCACGTGACCGCACCGCGCGCATGTGAATGCGTGACGCTTCCAGAGGTGCGGAGCCAAGCTCAGAGACACGACTGATCCGGCTGCATGTGCGCGCATGCTCTGACAGCAGAGCGGGAGTGCGCGCGTTCTCAGGCACCAACGCGGGGGTTGTGGGAAGCCAACGCTACAGCACGGGTGTCTGGAAACAGAAACCAGGAACATGGAACATGGGCATGGAGTCCAGAGCAGAAGGTAACATCCAGAGAAGGATTGCTTCTTGGAGAACGTCCAGACTTCTTAAAGGCATAGTGACAGAAACAGCAAGGTGCAGCGAAACTAAACATAACATAAGGGTTCTTAGTCTAATCCATTGGCCAAGGAATTATAAGCCTGCTACCACATTAAGGTGAACCCTACTTAGCAGGTACCTACACTACCCGATGGTAAACTAACCTCAGTAGTATAAGAGTGACTGTCCCAGTCTTCCGGAATCCACAGGAGATAAGTAAAGGTCCCAAGGCGGTCCAGACAGGAACAGTATGCGATGAGTACTAGCAGGCACCAGGGCAGGCAGAAAATGACTAATAGCAGAGAGAACGTCAAAGAGAGGCTTACTTCCTGTCAGGAGGAAGAGGGCAGGGATTGCCAGAAAGCCAGATGGCGTTGCTTGCTTCAGAATCCTTAAAGACACAGGATCTTGACTCGCAGCTAGAGGGCGGCGATCAGAAGTAAACAGGTAAGAAAAGAACACGGCGCAGGGGGCGTGTTCCGCGCATCGTTACAAGAAGAAATAACAGAAAATACGAATTTAGTAATAAAACAAGCAGACAAGGGAGGGGGGTTTGTAATCATGAATAGAGAAGATTACCTCAAGGAGACAAAATGCCTCCTGGGAGATACAGATACTTATGAGATTTTGAGAAAGAACCCTACAAAACAATTCATTAAAGATCTTTCGATATTATTAGAAAGAGGAAAAGAACAGGGAATTCTGACAGAACAAGAATTCAAATTTCTATTGAATGAAACCCCACAGTTACCAATTTTTTATATACTCCCTAAGATCCATAAGTGTTTAGAAAACCCCCCGGGAAGACCTATTATTTCTGGAATAAATTCCCTTACATCAAACCTATCAGCCTACATTGACAGCTTTTGACAGGGATATGTTAAATCTTTGAAATCATACATAAAAGATACCACAGATGTTCTCCAACTTCTAGATACAATTGTCTGGAAAGAGGACTACCTCTTGGCGACTATCGATGTCTCATCCCTTTACACCTCCATTAGGCATGATATAGGAGGTGAAGCTGTAAAATATTTTTTGAGCAAAGACTCCGAACTTCATAATACACAAATAGAATTCATTCTGGATAGCATTTCCTTTATACTCAATAAGAACTTTTTTTGGTTTGAATATATGTTTTATATTCAGAAATGTGGCACCGCCATGGGTACGAGGTTTGCCCCCAGCTATGCCAATCTCTTCATGGGTTTGTGGGAGGAGAATAACATCTGGCATAGTGGTGTTCTGGGGGCAGACCTTGTCCTATGGCGGCGCTACATTGATGACATCATCTTAATTTGGCAAGGCGACCAACATAATCTTGTATCATTTTTGGAAAATATGAATATTAATAATTATAATTTGAAATTTACATCTACAATAAGTAAGACTTCATTGAATTTTTTGGATCTAAATATCTATGTTCAGGATGGAAATCTCAAAACAAGGTCCTTTTTTAAAGATGTAGATAGCAACAAATATATTTTGCGTTCCAGCTGCCATCATCCTTTATGGATGGACAATGTCCCGTACAATCAATATAGAAGAATGCGTAGAAACTGTACAGATGATGTAATTTTTGGACAACAATGTGAGATATTAAAAACACGTTTTGTCCAAAAAAATTATAGAGAAGAAGTTCTGGATACAGCATTTGAGAGAGCTAAGGCTCTAGATAGAAAAGATCTAATGAAAACCAATACAAAAAAGAATACTTCAAATAATAACTTTGACACTGCTTTTCTGACATCATTTAATAGAGAAGCAAGCAACATTGGCAAAATAATTCGTAAGCATTGGCATGTTTTATTGAATGATCCTATATTGAAAAATGAAATCCCAGAAAACCCAAAAATTAATTTTCAAAAAAGCAAAGAACTTGAAAAATATTATTGCTCCAAGCGCTCTTAAAAAAGTAGACAATAAAGATAAAGGGTGGTTTCAAAAACTTGAGTGTTTCTACGGTTGCTCAACTTGCAAAGCTTGTGAGCATAAACAATATGATTAAAAGAATTTTAGATCTAATAATCGAAATGAAAACTTTAAGATCAAACAATACATGAATTGCTATACTGAATATGTTATCTATTTACTAGAATACCCATGTGGGCTACAATACGTGGGTAAAACAAAGAGAGCAATAAAGAAACGCATTATTGAACATTTAAGTAATATTAGACGTGGCGTAATGACGCATAGCGTTTCCAAACACTTTGCTCTTTTTCATAATTCAAACCCCAAAGGTTTAGTATTCACTACTATTGAAAATGTTATCCAACACTGGAGAGGCCGTAGTAGAGACATTGATTTAAGTAAACGTTAGATGTATTGGATCCATAGACTAAATACTCTAATACCAAATGGACTCAATGCAGATTTTGAAATAACACCTTTCCTAGACTAGTCTTAATGATTCAATTGATCTCTATGGTGATTTGGTCTCTGTCTATATACTCTCGTTGCATCCTCCCCTAAATGTCTCACTTACTCTAAGATTATTGTTAAGTTCCTTATAGCTTATTGAATAGTTACTAATGCCATCTCTCTCTCTCATCCATGTTCAATCTCTGTCTCGAGCTTATTGATCATCAGTTTTTAATTTATTTTAGCTATTCTTATTTTATTAAAGATTTTTATTGTGTTTCTACATGTTTTTGGATCACAGTGTTATGTACTCCTTTAAGAGAGAACCTGTGAATAATTTGCCAATCAACTAGTAATTATGCTTACTATTTAAGTAGTAGACCTATGAGGGGTGTTATATATACTCCTGAGGAAGCTGACGTTTAGATCAGCGAAACGCGTAGAGCTTGTACACCGCATGCAGCTGCTCCTGATTCTGAGGCAAAGGTGAAGAGTCTCCTGTGCCGTTCTACCATCTGTTTTGCCCTCCGTCCTACCGGAAGTTGTCGGTCCTCGACGGATGTGACGTCAGACGCCGTCCACCGTGATCGGATCGAGGGAGCTCCAAATCGAAAGGCCAGACTACCACTTCTCCTGATGAGAACCACACTGCCTCAAAAGATACCTTTATGTGTCCGCAATTGATGTACATATTGTGAGTACATTTCTTATGCTTTTATCCATATAAATTTTTGTCTATTGGTCCACACCATGGTCTCTCTTTGCTGTTTTACATGAATACAACCCTGAGTGACAGTGCTTCTGAATATCCTCCAACCTTGTTTCCCGTTAAACGCTGATTCTTCACTTACCTGTTGTAAGTAGGAAATCCACTTGAGCCAAGATTTACTGCTCTACTATTGTGGGATTTTGCTGCACTATTGTTGTGTTTTTTCTTTTTGGGGTGTTCCTGAAACATCGCTCCCTTCACATTCTCGATATCCGCTACTGCCTATGAGGGAACTTGTACAAATTCCCTGTGAAGGTTGAGAATTTTTCTTACTCACCTTACAAGTCACTGATTACTTTATTTTATCACTATACTGTACGGTGTTTTAGCGCCTTTCTAAATCACTTGGGTTTACTTGTTTTGTTAATAAGAAATATTATTATGAAGCCATATTTATTTTTCCTGATACTTACATAAGTCTCTAGTCATTTTGAAATAAGCAGAATACTTTGAGGGACTAAGCAAATTTAGCCACTCTGGCTGAACAAATGCAGAGGGATGGGATTCTGTGTGAGAATAAGTTCCTTTAATAATCATCCTTCTGTGGTTACATCCAGTTATAGAGAAGTAGAGAGTAACACTGCTCAAAAGGACTTAGGAATTCAATTCAATTGATTTAAGTGTAATGTTGTGCCCATTTGTCACAAGTAGATGGGAAACGAGGGGTGCTGCCTGTGCAGTAAAAGTGATACAGCAGCAAATTTTGGAGAGTCACTGAGAAAGAGTCACAGTATCCTCCAATGAAGATTGCATTTATGGAGTACACCTTGGGCTAAATAAAACTTAATATTTATTGCAAGCTATTAAAATAAGGGTAAACACAGTGAGAACCGGATAAAATAACATACTGTACAAGTGTTAACATACTGTACAATCGTACTCAGACTAAAAACAAGGAAGGTGGAGCAAGAAATAGGGTATCTAATATAGAGTATAAAACCCAAAAAGAAAGTAAAGAAAAAATATGTGAAGGTTTGTCAGAAGGTTTTTGGATACCGTTTGATTTAAAGCAGCAATGCAATTTAGCTGGAAAATGTAACATTGTTGTTTAAAAATGAAGAAGTAGGTGAAGCTAAGTTGATGAAGGAGGTGGTTTAAGGAAGGATGGCAGGCCCCTTTTATGTTTGAAAATTGTAGAGTTTCTCTGTCTGGTTGGTACCTAAAAAACAGCCAGGGATGTTTAGGCTAATGCCCTATCTTATCATTCCCCAGTGGGCATTCGGTGAAATATGACATAGCTAAAGAGGATTCTAAAGTATCTTATACCTTGTTTTTTCCCCTTCTTTTTCTCATTGTTCTTTTTATTGATTTTCTAACATTGCTAGTAAAAACGACAAATTTCAACACATCTTTAAAATTTTCCATGTTTAAATTATACTTAAAAGAAAAAAAATATATACTGTAAATAAAAAGGTATAAATCAGATGCTCAAACTTAACTAAAAAATACAAAAATACACAATTTTTAAATTAAATAATTAACTCACAAAATGTATAAAATAACTTTAGTCAGACACATATTACAGACGTTAGGTTCGGATATAATGTTCTCCTGTCTTGATATCTGTTTAACCTGGTTCTTTTCTCCCTCTGTTTACCTCATTTATGACCTTGTGCAATTTGCCGCAAGAGACCCCAGGATGTGCGTGTAAAAGCCTGATATATTTGGTCTTTTTCACTCTGTGGTAGAGAGTCAATATAGGGTTCCCATTTTGCAAAGAAATTCTCAGTTTTTTTTCCTTATTGGTCTCCGTTTCCATTTTATCTAAGGTCATTAACTAAGTGAGATATGTTTAACTTTCTAGCTGCCAGGAGTATCATTTCAGAAATCCTTGAAATTCCTGAGTCCCCATTAACTTCTTCCCACCCCTCGATGTTCCCAAATAAACCCGATAGAGGTTCCTTCACAGTTACCACTTTTGTCATGTCGTGTATATATATAAGAACCGGGTCCCAAAAATCAGATATACATGGGCATTCCCATAGGCAGTGTTTTAGATCCGCTTTAAAAAGCAGACATTTCGGGTATTTATTTTGATCCTTTTCTCTCTGTTTATATTGGATATCAAACACATGATATGCTATATGTAGTAATTTAAATTGTAATTCCCTCCATGTCTCTGATATAATTATTTTCCTTGTTCTACCCAATCCTACCAGCAAAGAGTCAATCTCAGTTATTTTTGGGAAGTCCTTGTTCCACTTACAGTAGCTGCCACTTTTTGCAATTGCTTGCGATGGTCTTTATCTTGGATACAATCATATAGTTCAGAGATCAAATATGTAATATTATCTGCATGTAGGGGAAGTAGTGAGATTGTGGGAATTCCTTCTTAACTCTGAGCTCTTCAAATGACATAAAGCGTTCCCATTCTGTTTCTACCAGCTGCCCTATATTTTTTATTCCCTTGGTTTCCCACATCAAACATATTTTTAGATCGAATAACAAAAACAAACAAGTGCGCAAATAAAAATATTGATAAAAATTGTGCAAAAACGTGATAATAAATATTGATACACCAAAAATCCCAAATAAATGATGAGTAAGTGATAGTACTGATAAACCTAAGTTACCAATCAATAAGAGAGCGTCTGCTGCTGTACATAGGGTAGCCCAGGACCCTGGGTATCTAGAGACAATGAACTAGGGGGAGAGGGGGGAGGCGGGGGAGGGGGAACCCTCGCTACTGCTAGCTGGAAATGACTTGAGTGGAGGTGCTGCTATCAGGGGAAACCAGGGATAAGACAACAACAAGAGAGCAAGAGCCCCAAGGAGAGCACTCATCCACTAATAAATGAACAGGTGTAACTAGAATACATGTGTTGATAGGGAGGAGTGAGTGAACAATAAAATGTACGTGTTTAATTGAGTCGTAACTCAGAAGGATAAAATAATGGGGGAACGCTGTGGGTCCAGTGTAATACTATTATAAGCCAGTATACAGTGAATTAAAATTAGGGATGAATGAACCAGGATGTTAGTCACTGTGCTATCTAAACTCCTATGAAAGCTAATATTGACTGACACACACTACCAAAAGTGCTTATGAACACCACCGCAGTATATGGTAGGTGATGTGATCTGAGATAGTGATATGGGCAGTTTCGTACAGAGGTAAATAGTCACAGTGAATATCTGCATAGCCCAGTGTCATAAGGGTCAATAAAGTATCAATAGTTGTCAATACAGTGCACAAGTAGTGCCTGCAAACACGTTGAGATCCAGTTCGTGGCAAATCATGTGTGGATAGTACTGTACTGTCTAAACTCCTAGGATACACACTAATAGCATACCCAGCTGTCACTTCACCCACTTGTGAACACATATGATAAGACCCCTGACGAAGGCTACTATCACACCATTCCACACATACTGTAGGGTTGTGTTTAAGACTCAGGACAGCTGGGTATGCTATTAGTGTGTATCCTAGGAGTTTAGACAGTACAGTACTATCCACACATGATTTTCCACGAACTGGATCTCAACGTGTTTGCAGGCACTACTTGTGCACTGTATTGACAACTATTGATACTTTATTGACCCTTATGACACTGGGTTACGCAGATATTCACTGTGACTATTTACCTCTGTACGAAACTGCCCATATCACTATCTCAGGTAACATCACCTAGCATATACTGCGGTGGTGTTCATATGCACTTTGGGTAGTGGGTGTCAGTCAATATTAGCTTTCATAGGAGTTTAGATAGCACAGTGACTAACATCCTAGTTCATTCATCCCTAATTTTAATTCGCTGCATACTGGCTTATAATAGTATTATACTGGACCCACAGCGTTCCCCCATTATTTTATCCTTCTGAGTTACGACTCAATTAAACACGTACATTTTATTGTTCACTCACTCCTCCCTATCAACACATGTATTCTAGTTAGACCTGTTCATTTATTAGTGGATGAGTGCTCTCCTTGGGGCTCTTGCTCTCTTGTTGTTGTCTTATCTAGAGACAACGAAACAAAACACAGCGCACAACGCTCATCGTGAATTTATAAAAAACAGTGTTTATAAAATAAAGGTTTCAAGGTTCTGCGTACATCAAAGATAAGGTAAACAGGCACATATAGCTACAATGTAGTGTTACCGCTCAATGCGACCTGGAACTGCAAAGGGATGATATCATCAAAGATCTTGCTTCATATCATGCAGCTCTGGCAGAGATAGAGTAACAGCCGGTGTACAACTGATCCGGTGTTGAGGCAGTCTTTTTAAAACAGTCCCAGATTCCAGGATGATGCAAAAAGCACTCGATGGAGTCAGAGGGTAGCAGACTCAACCCCGTGTAACAGCGTCTGTCGTCTGACGCTCAGCACCTCACTGTGCGCCGTCGGTGAATGATGACGTCACGGCGCTTGCGTCAATGGGGGAGATACACACATAGCGTGATGTTCTCATAGAAGGACACAAACCGCACAGTAACCTCAATAATCATAAAAGAGTAAGATAGGTTGTTGAGTGGTAGCTTCCAACGCGTTTCATAGCACTTCATCCCTGATGAAGTAGCCAGCAGTGCTATGAAACTATGTTAACCCCTAAGTATTTGATTGGCTGTCTTGTCTTCTTAAAAGTGAGGTCTTCCTCCCACCTAACATTATTGTTGTGTGACAGCACTATAATCTCAGTTTTGGAGGCATTAACTATAAACCCCATACATTTTCCATATTCTTTAAGTGTCTCATATTTTTTTATCCGCTGTTTCCAGATTAGAGACAAACATCAGAAGGTCATCCGCAAAAAGAGCCAACTTCACTTCCTTATTTCCTATTTCAATGCATTTATAGTCTGCCATGTCCCTAAGGAACATAGCTAATGGTTCCATTGCTACGTTGAATAGCAATGACGACAAGGGACACCCTTGCCTTGTTCCTCTGTATAAATTGAATTCCTGGGAGTGTATTCCCGGTGCCAAGATCTGTGCTTTTGGACCCTCATACATACACATACATCATGTGCTTTTGGACCCTCAAGAAACATGCCAGATATTCCCATTCTTTGAAGTATATCAAATAAAAATTCCCATCTAACATTATCAAAGGCTTTTTCTGCATCAATCTCAATAATGACATTGTTCCTATTACCTTGTGGATTTGATTTGGTCCAGTAAAGGGCTCCTAATACTTTTCTTATGTTATTCACTGAAGATCTACCCTTTACAAACCCTGTCTGATCTTTATGGATCAGAAATGGTAATACTGCGGCCAGCCTCTCTGCCAATATTTTTGAGAGAATTTTTACATCCTGATTTAATAAGGATATGGGTCGATATGAACCTGGCACAAGAGGGTCTGCTGTGTTTTATGTTCTGTCTCTGGTTTTAAATATATATTACCATGCTCAATAGCACTCCTCTGTGACACTCATATGCTTATATATATGTTGTGGTCATTTTGGGGGTTCAATAGGAGCTTGTTAGGTGTCCAGTATGTTTTACAAGAGGGTCTTTACCTTCTTTATGTAAAATTCTGATGAATGCTCTTTTTCTGGTGTCCAAATATTTCCCTCTGTCTACTATCTCTTTGAAGGCGTTTTGCAGGGGTAGTCCTACTTCTGGTCCCAAGATCTTATAGAATTCAGCCATAAAGCAATCAGGCCCTGGTGCCTTCCCATTTTTAAGATTCTTTATGACAGCCTCTATTTCTTCCCTGGTAATTGGAGCATTAAATTCTTGTTGCTCTTCATTCGTTATTTTTGGGAACTTTAGTCCCTGTAAAAACTTGTCTTGAGCTACTTCATCCTGCTCACTGGTAGTATACAGATTTTGATAAAAGTCCCTAAACACTGTACAGTACATATTTCTTCGGGAACTGATGTTAGTTCATCTGAAGCTTTACGCATCCTAACTATATGTTTTGGCTGTGTAGCTCGTCTAACTAGATTTCCTAATAATTTACCTGCCTTGTTACCATACTTGTTACCTGCCTTGTTACCATACTTATAAATTGGAGCTTTTTTTGTTCCTTTCTGGGTAGCCATATTTCGCATACATTCTTTGATTCCATGTATTTTTCCCTGTTTTCTGAGATGGGATTTTGTTTGAAGTGACAGAACGCTCTGTTCAGTTCCTTGCAAGATTCAATGTATTCTGCTTCTGTTTCTTTCCTACGTTTGTTCAGGTATGTTAGAATCTTACCTCTCATTACCGCTTTAGCGGTTTCCCAATACAATTTCCCCTCATTTCGGTGTATAGCGTTTGTTTCCTGGAAATAGTACCAGCTATTGAAGAGGAAAGCTTTAAACTCCTCATTATTATGAAGCTAAGATGGAAATCTCCAGATTCTATTTTTGTGTTCCCTAAATCCTAAATGTATCTCTAACCATACTGGTGCGTGGTCTGATATGATTATATCTTCAATCGCCATTGCGGACACCTTGTCCATCATATGGTCGTTTCTTAGAATATAGGGCCTCATGCAGTAAGCGCCAATAAGGCTTTTTTCGGCATTTTCCCGCCAAAATTGATTTAAGATTCAGTAAGCGCCGATAAGTGCTCAAAATCTGCAGTTTTTCTTGCCGAAACAATTTATCGGCATGCGGCTGCCGATAACCCACTTATCGGCACTTTTCGGCACTTTTTGAAATCGGCTGTATTCAAGTAGCCCAGATCAGCTTATCGGTGCTGATCGGCACTCAGAAATGGAGATTTCATCGGCAATTGGTCCCGCCAACTAAAGTTGGCAAGTTGGAGGGGAGAACGATCGGAAAGGTTGCAGGGATGGCACTTAGAATAAAAAACCTCATCTCTACATCAATGGAGTAAATGGAGTGGGGACTTATAACATTATAGTAGTGTTTACGTTCTATTGCTCATAATACAAATGTGCTTGGCATTACAGTGTCGAGGTCATTCACTTCATCGTGTCACCCCTTACGTTTATTATTTGCATAACATTGTACTTTTCAATGTTATGATGATTTGCGTGTCACATTAGTCTTAATGTTATGATGTGTCAAGGGAAAATCCTATACTCAACTCTTAAAGTCACATCATATCAAACATGTTTCTTAAGTGTGCTTGAATGTATTATATGATGTAACACATTTCACACATCTAAGACATCCAGCGTATATTACACAGAGTGAACTCAAGAGTCCACTTGAGTGGCTTCTTTCTACAGAAGCTGCAATAGCTGAGTAGGTGTCACGAGCAGGAGGACTTGAATGCTGGGTTAATCCACGAGTGGGAACATCTTCATGGTCACTTGAGTGAATTTGTCCTTGAGTGGCAACATCTGCTTCTACAAATAAAGAAAGACATTATGAACTGCCATGGAACTTTCACTTGTTTATCAATATAATGAGAGTTGTTCTCACAGTGTAACACATAACATGTTTCCATAAATTTTCATTTGTGTCAAATTAAAAGTTTATGCTTGAAGTAACAATGATGTTTCGACTGTGTGAAAGAAGAATGAATGAAAGGTTGTTGTAACCTCACAACTCCAAGCTGATAGTTTACAACACACACAATACATGTTGTCATGAAAAACTACATCTTCTGTGACAATAACTGATCTGAAGTTAATTACATGTGAAAGGCATTTATTTAGCATGGCAAATTAACAGCTAGAAATTTACACATTAGATGTGCTGCACCTCATACACTCACCTTCCATGCTTGATGATGAGCTGGATGAGCGAGGTGATGAGACATGTTCAGTGTCAGGTGACACATGAGCTTCAGGAGAAACTATATAGAAGAATAACATAAGAATTTTATTGACATGTGTACATAATTAACATAAAGTTTGTGTAGTGGGAGTATTTTTGGCTAAATATCAGCATCACATAAGGAAATGACAATATGTTTCTGCCAAGCTGTACATTATCCATCTTAACATTAATGTACATGTGAACCTAATTGGCACATTTCTTGTAAAAACCATACAACATACAATGTTCATGCAGGAATGCGTTGTCAAATTAAGTGTTCTGTTGTACATACACTGCATATGTTGTGTAGTAATCTAACAATAATAATGTACATCACTACCATGACAGCAAAGTTGACTCTGCTTATAATTCAGTACCTAATTGTGGAAATGTGAATGAATGTTTTTAGTGATCTGTGGGAACATTTAAGAGAAGCAGGTGTAGCGCTCAATGTGGCTGACACTCATCAACACATGCAGTGTGTCGCTCACAGATGCTACTGGTGTGATAATGTGGCGTTTCTATAAGGTTAAAAGAAGATATGAGTGAACGAATGACTAACGTACGTTTTCATATATAGTGGGCTGGTGGGTGAAAGTCTTCATAGAATTACCATTTCAAATGAATGTGATGAACTTCTGTTCACCTTGTCAGCTTCTAACAACTGTAGTCCCTCCCCCAAGACGTGACAGCACCCTGCACCTGTAAGGCGTCCCACAAGACTTGACCGTAACATGACCCTGTGATCTGGCCTGGTGCCCAACCCCACCCCCTGTGTTCTCCTCTATGCTGTGATTACATATTAATTGCAGCTGGTTTCACACACTGGTACATGAGCGAAATAAAAATCTGAAGTGAGCTACATATGAACACAATTAAATACCATATGGTACATGTTCCTATTTATGCTCTCAGTATACTACATGAAGCAAAAAAAGAGCTTTAATTAAACATAACGAAATGTGTTTGAGCAAATTATGAATGTTCGCCTTTGAATGCATTATCTTCCATGCAAGACTTGGTGAGGCAGGTATGGCCTGTTTATAGGTGTAACATAGATTATCACTAATTTATGTATATATATATATATATATATATATACAGTGCTTGACAAATCACCCAAAAATCTACTCGCCGAACCAAAAAATCTACTCGCCACCTAGTCCCGCCCCTAGTCCCCGCCCCCAACCCCGCCTCTAGTCCCGCCCCCAGCCACGCATTTTAAAAAAAGCCATAAATTAAATAAATTGAATAAATTCCTAGTAAGAACATTCGTTTTTGATATTAGTTTATTTATTGTATTACATTATACTACAATTAGTCCTTGGTGTGTGTGTGTGTGTGTGTATAAATGTCAAATCTAGAAAAAAAAAGCCAGATGTGGATGACTAGTTTCCTGCACCCCTTAACTAGTGTCTGGATGCCCCCGCTTCACAATATTTAAAGCAGCAATCCCGTCTGGGATCTTACCTGATCCGCAGACCCTCAAAGTCCAGGTACCCTCATTCCCGCAATGTTATACATTGGAGGGGAGGTGTTCGTTACCTGTCTTCTGGGTTAGGGGGGGTTCGATGTCTTCCGTGTGAAGCTTGAGTCAGATCTGGAAGTAAGCAGTATAGGTTATTTCAGTGTAGTATAGGGCAGTTAAGATATCCAGATCCATAGTGTGAGAGTGTGTGGGGGAGAGAGCGAGAGTGTGTGGGGGAGAGAGAGAGAGAGTGTGGGTGAGAGTGAGTGAGAGAGAGAGTGGGAGAGAGAGAGAGAGTGGGAGAGAGAGAGAGTGGGAGAGAGAGAGAGAGAGCTAGATATATACAGACATTCTACCTTAAAAAAGAAATCCACCTTTAAACCTACTTACTATAAAGGTAATCACCTTGAAGTTTTCCATCAGCTCATAACCAAGGATTTTGAGAACTTGTCAACTAATAAGAAATCCAAATTTTAAAACAACCTTACCAAAGAGGAAAGGGGTGATTTAGAAGAAATAACAGAAAATACGAATTTAGTAATCAAACAAGCAGACAAGGGAGGGGGGGGGGGTTGTAATCATGAATAGAGAAGATTACCTCAAGGAGGCTAAACGCCTTCTGGGAGATATAGATACCAATGACATTTTGAAAAAGAACCCTACAAAACAATTCACTAAAGATCTTTCGATACTATTAGATAGAGGAAAATAAATGGAAATTCTGACAGGACAAGAATTCAAATTCCTATTGAATGAAACCCCACAGTTACCTATCTTTTATATACTCCCTAAGATCCATAAGTGTTTAGAGAACCCCCCGGGAAGACCAATTATTTCTGGAATAAATTCCCTTACATCCAACTTATCAGCTTACATTGACAGCTTTTTACAGGGATATGTTAAATCTTTGAAATCATACATAAAAGATACCACAGTTGTTCTCCAACTTCTAGATACAATTGTCTGGAAAGAGGAATACATCTTGGCGACTATTGATGTCCCTTCCCTTTACACCTCCATTAGGCACAATCTAGGGTGTGAAGCTGTAAAATAGTTTCTGAGCAAAGACTCCGAACTTCATAATACACAAATAGAATTCATTCTAGATAGCATCTCCTTTATACTCAATAAAAACGTTTTTTGGTTTGAAGATGTATTTTATATTCAGAAATGTGGCACCGCCATGGGTACGTGGTTTGCCCCCAGATATGTCAATCTCTTCATGGGATTGTGGGAGGAGAATAACATCTGGCATAGTGGTGGGGGCTGACCTTGTCCTATGGGGGCGCGACATTGATGACATCATCCTAATTTGGCAAGGCGACGAACAAAATCTTGTATCATTCTTAGAAAATATGAATATTAATAATTACAATCTGAAATTTACATCTACAATAAGTAAGACTTCGTTGATTTTTTTGGATCTGAATATCTATGTTCAGGATGGAAGACTTAAAACAAGGTCCTTTTTCAAGGACGTAGATAGCAATAAATACATCTTGCGTTCCAGTTGCCATCATCCTCTATGGATGGACAATGTCCCGTACAATCAATACAGAAGAATGCGCAGAAACTGTACAGATGATGTAATTTTTGGACAACAATGTGAGATATTAAAAACACGTTTTGCCCAAAAAAGCTATAGAGAAGAAGTTCTGGATTCGGCATTTGAGAGAGCTAAGGCTCTAGATAGAAAGGATCTAATAAAAACTAAAACAACAAAAAAGAATATTTTAAATAACAACTTTGACACTGCTTTTATGACATCATTTAATAGAGAAGCAAGCAATATTGGTAAAATAATTCGTAAGCACTGGCACGTTTTATTGAATGATCCCATATTGAAAAATGAAATTCCAGAAAACCCAAAAATAATGTTTAAGAAAGCAAAGAACTTAAAAGATATTATTGCCCCTAGCGCTCTTAAAATGTAGACAATAAAGACAAAGGGTGGTTTCAAAAACTTGAGGGCTTCTACGGTTGCTCAACTTGCAAAGCTCGTGAGTATAAACAATATGATAAAAAGACATTTAGATCAAATAATCGAAATGAAAACTTTAAGATTACATGCATGGAATTGCTACACCGAATATGTAATCTATTTATTAGAATGCCCATGTGGGCTACAATACGTGGATAAAACAAAGAGAGCAATAAAGAAACGCATTATTGAACATTTAAGTAATATTAGACGTGGCATAATGACGCATAGCGTTTCTAAAGATTTTGCTCTTTTTCACAATTCAAACCCCAAAGGTCTAGTATTCTCTACTATTGAAAATGTCATCCAACATTGGAGAGGCTGTAGTAGAGACATTGATTTAAGTAGACCCGAGATGTATTGGATCCATAGATGAAATACTTTAATAGCAAATGGACTCAATGCAGATTTTGAAATAACACCTTTCCTAGACTAGCCCTAATGATTTATTCGATCTCTATGATATATATTTTTTGTCTCTGTCTATATACTCTTCTTGCATCCTCTAAATGTCTCACTTAATTTAAGATTTTTGCTAAGTTCTTTATAACTTATTGAATAGTTACTAATGCCATCTCTCTCTCTCTCATCCCTATGCAATCTCTGTCTCGAGCTTATTGATTATTATGTCTAATTATTTTTTAACCATTTTAGTTATCTTAATTTTTATTAAAGATTTTTTATTGCCTTTTATATGTTTTGGATCACAGTGTTATGTACTCCTTTAAGAGAGAACCTGTGAGTAATTTAACAATTAGCTAGTAATTATGCCTACTATTTAAGTAGCAGACCCATGAGGGGTGTTATATTGCTCCTGAGGAAGCTGACATTTAGATCAGCGAAACGCGTAGAGCTTGTACACCGCATGCAGCTGCTCCTGGTTTAGAGTCAAACGTGAAGAGTCTTCTGTGCCGTCCCACCATCCGTTTTTGCCCTCCGCCCTACCGGAAGTTGCCGGCCCTTGACGGATGTGACGTCAGACGCCGTCCACCGTGATCGGACTGAGGGAGTTTCAAATCGAAAGGCCAGACTACCACCTCTCCTGATGTGAACCACACCGCCTCAAAAGATACCTTTATGTGTCCGCAATTGATGTACATATTGTGAGTACATTTCATATGCTTTTATCTATATAAATCTTTTGCCTATTGGTCCATACCATGGTCTCTCTCTCCTTGCTGTTTTTCATGAATACAACCCTGAGTGAGAGTGCTTCTGAATATCCTCCAATCCTGCTTTCCTGTTAAACGCTGATTTTTCACTTACTTGTTGTAAGTAGGAAATCCACTTGAGCCAATATTTTATCTGCTTCACTATTGTGTGATTTTATTGCACTATTGTTGTGTTTTTCTTTTTGTACAAATTCCCTGTGAAGGTTGAGAATTTTTCTTACTCACCTTACAAGTCACTGATTATTTTTATTTATCACTATACTGTGTCTTAGCGCCTTTCTAAATAACTTGGGTTTATCTTTATTTATATTGCGTCATTAATGTACATAGCACTTCACAGCAGTAATACACATAACAATCATATAGATAACAAATAATATAAATAACACATAAAGGGGAGACGTGCTTCAGACATAAATGTAATATTTAGGAAAAGTAATCCCTGCCTCAAAGAGTTTACAATCTAAATTGTTGAAATTAGGGGAAAGCACACCCTTTTGATAGCACTCATTGTAAAGTATGATATGATGGAAAATTATAAAATAAAACTTTATTTATATTTATATTTGAAAAAATACACAAAAAACGTTTACAAAAAAACCCAATCAATAAATTGTAATAACTAAATCTACCTAATTATCTATACAGTGAAATAGCTCACTACGGTGACTAAACATATAAACAAGACCAAAGTGCTAAATACATAATAACTAAACTGAACAGAGGGAAATCCTTACTTTACCTTAATAGTAAATAAGTAAACCAACACTAGGTCACCGTGTCTGATAGCCCATAGGTACAGTCACTAAGTATTAAAAAAAAACCTGTATATCATTAACAGGTAGCGCAGACTGATAATGTTAATATTTACAATAAATGATGTTCTACGTTATTCCACACAAGACCAGCAGTTGGTTCAATATATAGTAAAGTACCTAACCATGATAGCTATATTACATAGGCACACAAACTGTTTTAGAACGCCTTGCGGCACAATCATAAGTTCGTATCAATTTACAGCCTCATTATTACATGAACAGATTACTATGATATATACATACAGTGTATCAATGCAAAGAGCCCATAAAGTGTGTTGATGTGGCTCTGAGGCCGGATCAAGTCCCGTAGCCCTTATAGCCTCCTAAGTTAATATTATAATGCCTCTAGTAATCAATAAAAATCAATAGCTCATAAATTCAAAGACTGCATAGGAACATATTCGCAGACAGACAGGTGTATCAAAAGACTCACACACATGTAAAAAGCAGCCAGCACTGTATTGGCTACATACAGTGCCAAGAGAATGCAAGCATCAGGGGTGTGAAATATTTGTCAGTCACTATGGTTTACAGTCACATGTTTTAAATACAATACGTACATTCTTTATATCTTTAAAATAAAAATATATAAATCCTGTAATCAGTAAGTAAATGTAAATACTCCATCTGTGGGTCTGAGCTGGTTGAAATTAAACCTGGTTCTCATGCGGAGGACCCTTGCCATAGTGGCAAAATATCACCTTGCCGACCCCCGAACCACCGGAGGTACCCAAAAGACAGTTTAAAAAGCACATTACCAAAGTGCTTTTTTTCTGCCATGCAAGTCAATGTGCAGAAACCTGAACTTACATCACCCTGACTCCGTCTGTTGCCACGAAGGGTCCAAGTTGCCATGAAATCCTCCCATACTAGGACTACTGTGACCGAATCGAGCCTCTAGTCGAACGAAACCGGAGTTGTGGGTTCCAGGTTTTCTGCTCTTCTGACTTGCCGGTTCAAAAGCTTTTCTCCGCCATTACGCTCATGGTAGGACCCTCCCTCCGCTGCGTGACCTTTCTTCTTCTTCTGCGCTCTGCGAACTAATACTGTCTCGAAACCCTGTTTGGGGTCCAGTGAGGGGGTTGCTACATCTAGTGGCAAAATAATTTTATTTCTAGGTGCCCTAACGAACAGAGTTCCCACCCAATTGACCTAGTCCTCCGACGCCAATTGCCGTATGTCCTACTCCAATTCGCGCCAGGCGAGTAAAAAAAAAACAGTGCAGTTAAGCCCTCTACTACTTTGTTACACTGTCAAGGAGCAAATGGAAACATGTAGAAGCCAATTCAACATCTTTTTATTTTGGTGGGGTGGTTCACTACAAAAATATTTATTTACAAACAGTACAATGTTGAATCAATTTTAAAGTACATCTCCTTTATTAAAGAACCCCATTCTGTATACAGTCACATGTACGTGAGGTGGTGCGCAACACTGTCAGTCAGAGACCTGCACCAGTTCATGTCCCTAGAGGGCAGCAACTAGGCAGTGTTTCAGGGCAACATTGAAAACCTGGCCTGTTTTGCGGCCCTCAGGGACTGGAGTTGTTCATGTCCTGTAAAAAAAACACACAACAACATCTCCTTTGTTTAAGTAAGCAGTACTGTAGGTCAAAACATGTAGAGTACAATACAGTTCATCACAACAGTATGGTCACACTGAAAGTCCTCCACTTGTCCATCCATGGGCCGATTCCTCCTGGCGCAAAACGCCATAATGCAGTCTCCTCCGAAATGCCTTTCATTACAGATCTTGTAACTGCATAACAAGCGCCCGCATTCTTCCCCAAGTTTTTCCTTAAATTGACAGGAGGCCCTTTTTAAAAACGCGATTTCCTTCGTAGTCACTTTGAAACCACCACAATCGCAGTACAACAAGTGTAGGGAACAATGTGCTTAAAATGATCAAGGCATCTTGTGCACCACCTCATCAACCCTATACTTCCTACTTCTCCTGAGCCCCGGTGCAATCGCACAGTTGATGTCGGGCACTGTTTCGACTGCGATGGACGGGTGAAGGTGGCACTGTCGCGATCAACGAGCGGGTGGGGATATGTTAAAGCGAAACCGAAGGTATGTCATAGGTCTGGACGAGAAGTTCCCTTCCCCGTGAAATGGCGCCGTAGTGAACTCGAGGTCCCCCCTAAGGGTTCGATCATATGTCTCTTCTCGCTCTTCCCTTTTTAATTCCTGTGGTCTTTTTGTCTGGGGCAGGGGTCTACGATTTTCTTATGAGGAAGGGTCGGTATGTTGTCTGGGACATTTCCTCGGTTCCCTGTCTCTTCGGTTTCTCGCCTGCTCTGCATGGTCTTGAAGGGGTTTCATGTCCCTCCTCAACGGCTACATGTGTACAAACTGAATCTTGTGTGGATGTGGGGCGCTTGGTGGAGGAAGGGGTTCGAAGTCCCATTCTCACCATCACATCCTTGTCCCCCATTCCTCCGCTCGGGAACAGGGTCATTAGCACCGAGCAAATATGTATGCCCCGCAATGTCAGCCGGCTATCGTTCTCATGTTCCCATGTCCGTCGATCCCTCGTGCTCCATTGGTCATTCTCCGTTGACGTCCACATTTACACAGGTCTGCCAAAGCGCGTATCTATCTTTGCAGCTCATAGATCCGTGGTCAGATCCAAACTTATCCCATTCAGCATTGGCCTACAATGAGCTGCTTCTTGTGCATGGCGTTCTGGACATCTTGGGGATGGGTGCAACGAGGATGAAAGGGGGTTCCATGCAGAAGCGGCGCGATCGATGGATAGTGAGGAGGTGACCTGTGGATACCCGTAGAGGAGAAGTGGCAGCGTCGAAGAGGGATGGGAAGGTGACCTTTGGATATCCGCCGAAAGCAGAGTCGTCTAAGACAAGGAGAGAAATTGACCCGTATTTTCAGAGGCGGCAGTGTCGTCATGATGAACCTAGAATTGGGGTTGGGAAGAACGGATGAAGATTTACGGGACAGCTACAGCAGAGTCGTTCGACATGTGAGGAAGTGGTCGCTGATTCGATGGGTTGGCTCTATTCTTTTTGTGTCGAGGTACATCACCGTATTCTTCCATAAATGAGCTTTACGTCTAAGAAAACCCTTAACCTTTGGGGTCAGCAGAAGGTTTTCTTTATTGGCCTTAGCCTGTCGCTTTGCCCTTTGGCGTGGAAACGGCAACCGCCTTTTCGTTTTTCAGCATGACAGGCAACGGCAGAGTGAGTGGTTTGTTCTTCTTCCCATAGAACCGGGTGCTCCATGGAAGCAGTGTCACAATTGCAGTACAGTTCTGGCCCAGGGCATTTCAATAAAGATCATGGAGTGGTGTGGGCTATGCAAGTGTGTTGACCTTTATGCATGGCGGCCAGGTAGCAGTTTGAAGTGCGTCCTATGTGAAGTCATTACTCGTGATTTAATAAAAAATACAAACCATCCATTTTGTATATGACTGCACATAAAATACACATCGACAGTAAACACGAAATATAACATTCTTGTGTTTGGTATTTCTTTCACAACTTCTACTCGACATAGCCATGCCTGTTAAAAGTTTTCAAAGGAGCTGCTCAGCATGCGACATTAGGAGATGTTACAGTGAGCGGACACCAATTGCTGTCTATCCACCTGGTTTAGCTACTCTGGCATCGTTGTGCCATTATAACCACCTTGAAGCTATCATACACCAAGGAAAAACAACAGAGAGCCGGAAGAAAAAAGGCACCAGGGTACCACTAATCGCCCGACAAAGTATATTTACATAGTAAAAAGCTTAACAAAACCAATATTATAAAACCTGTACTGTTCTAATCCACAGTACAGTTCTGATTACTACTGTAATCTGTGTGTTATTTCTGTTGATTTATTTACAACAGTAAGTTACAGTAGTTTGCTTATTTTATGTTATAGTACAGCATATACATTTTTTGGGTATATTCAATTATCTAATACAACGGTTATACTGCTAAGATGTCTGTATATGTATATTATTAGAACAAAAGTCATATATATTATATTTGTATATTTAATATTATAGTCAACAGTATATATATTTGTCTATTTTATTTTGATAGTAACAGTCAGAATCAACTTTGTTAATTTCAATTAATCTTTTACAAACGTGATATACTGATAGGAGTACTGTATTCATTTATATTTATATTAAGACAGTTAATTTATTGTGATATATTTATATTATAGTACAACATATCTATATTTTGGCTTTAATCTATGAAGTACTCGCTCGCCGTATCATTTTTTGTATAGTTTCAATTAATCTTACACAACGGTATACTTATAGGAATTTACATGATATTTATATTATTATTACAACAGTATATTTATTTTGGTATATTTATAGTACAAACATACGTATCTTATTTGTTTCTTATTCTATTTGACTCTGTATATTACAACATTACATTTATGTACATTTTATATTGCTGTCATATATAAAACAATATAATTTCTGTACATTGGGAGTAGACAACTGTTCTGGTCTGACAAAATAGGTGAAGATCAGAATGATGAGGGCTGCATAAGGGTTAAAAACACACGCTGCAGGAAGAAGCACAATCTGATGTATCACCCGAGACCAACTAAGGAATGATGAGGAACGCAGCATTGGGATTGGAAATATGGACGTGTGAGTGTTAGTACGTAGCTTACGATAGGACGTTAGTAAAAGGTTTGTCTTCGCAACTGTACTACGCCACGTTCCAAAAAGAGCGCAAAAAAAATGTTTTATCCTTGTCATACAGTGTACCCCTGATAATTCAACTTTCTTTTATTGGTGGAGTCTACAAAACACTCAAAAATCAAACGAGGCTCCGGCCCAGTCATGGATCGACACGTGGAGACTTTCCAGGATTGCACATCTATCTTCCCTGATGAGTCTACTGTGCCGCTTGAAGATTTGCAAAGTCATTGCGGTCCAACAAAAATAAGAAAGGGCCGCATATCTTGAAGCTGCGGCCAAAACAACACAACCACCCTGAAGCTGCATGTTGGGGTGCCAATCGCTAGGCACCAGCGTGGACCGGGAAGCAATTGTCATCTTTGAGGTAAAAATGATTCAATATAAATGTCGCCTAATGGGGCACTGTATACTTACACTAGGGTTGCCTTAATACGTATGCCGGTACCTGACTAATTGTGTCAGTGATTTTAGCACTTTTCTTTTCTCTTTTGCTTAGGATCATGAATAAGCTTCTTCCAAGACAACCTTGTGCCCGAGTGCAATACATCACACGCACTTTCCCTTCCCATGGTCCAACCGCTTCTAACCCTATACCTCTGACACAACGATCCCCAGCAACACTGCGTCAACAGCGCATATCCTTGAGGCGTACATCAACTGGGTGAAGACGCCAGCGGAGAAGTGTCGTAGACCGTGTCCATTTTTGTTCCCCACTGTTTTTTAAGCTCTTAAAAAAACCCCTTTCCCTTCTTCCAATACAGGCGCTAACTCAATAATCCGATCGAACTGTCTGGCATCAGCTGAAGGACCATATCTGGAAGTGGCGACAACCCTCCAAAAGGACTCGGTGGTTGAAATTCTATGAGTTTTATTTGAACGATGTACTCACCGGAATGTCTGCACGGGGGGGGGGGGGGGGGGGATAATATATAGACCTTGTGTTCACATTGTCAGTGGCGCGTAATGGGCAAGCATCAGGAAAGTAGTACTGTGCTGTAGTATTGTAAGTACAGTATGTTACAGGTAAGTATGGCACAGAGTTTTTCTTTCCAGATAGTAAGAGTATACAGTAGTTAGTTTTTTCTTTACAGAGAGAGCAGCACCAGCAATCAGGTTACCGTACATAGAATTTAACAGTAGTCAGAGTATACAGTAGTTCCAGTATAGTATACAGTAGACTAGTTTGACAGTACAACAGTAACTGCCTACTAACTGCTCCATTTTTTTCTTTCCAGAGAAAGCTGCACCAGCCACCTACAGTAGTTCTGCCATAATACAGTACAGTACGCACATACAGTACAGTACAGTAACTGCACTAATTTTTGGTTTTCTTGTCGTTCCAGGAAAAAGGGTGGCCTAGGTGGGAGATGGGGGCGTTGTGTCCAGTCAAATCTGCTTGTACAGTGAAATGTACAGTATATAAACAGCAGGAATGATGTACACAAAACCTCTCCTCTCAATGAACTACTGTACTGCAGACAGAATGAGGAAAAGATAAAGACTAAAGAAAATATAATTTTACTATACAGCATATAGTATATACAGTATATTACAGTACTGTACTGTGTATAGTATTAAATAATATTCTTATAAATGTGCATTACTCATGTTTCCCCATGTTTTACAAAGGTTTTCCAAATGGTTATCCAATTTCAAGCTGCCAAAATAACTTAATAAAGACTGCATTATGTATTATTCCTGATAATTTTTATATTTGTATTTTTTGGTTCCTGATAAAATAAAATAAATATTTATTCACTTTCATGCGAATCATAATCATTGACAGCACCCCTACAGACCCACAAAACGGATTATGTTACATTATACTTATATACAGTATTTATATATTTTTATTTTAAAGATATTAAAGAATGTACAGTACTGTATTGTATTTAAAACATGTGACTGTAAACCATAGTGACTGACAAATATTTTCACACCCTGATGAAATACAGTATCAGTTTACTCTCAATTCTCACAGTGCTGTGCACATCAGATTTACATTTCAAATTCGAGAGGGGATTTTCCAAAGCATTACCGTTCAAACAACAGGCCTCTAAGGGTTGGGGGAGGGTGATGGTGTGATTAGACGCAGGCGTACTGAGTGTTTGTATCTCGGCTATGGGCGGATTAAGAACACAATGGCAATATGCAGAAGGTTAACGACCCAGTGGAGAGAGGGGGTTGGTAGGATAGGGTGAATCAGCCGATTGACGCTTGGCTAGGGAGGGATTAAAAACTCTGGAGGTGTGTGGCTGAAATAGTTAACAGCACTGTATTGTAATTTTAAAAGGCAGTTCATCATAATAATTTGATGAATAAACCCCCAATGACAACCCCCAAATACAGTACATAAAAAGCAAGTCACTTTAACTCCCTGTGCCCCATGCACCAAAAATGTTTTGTGGCAGAAGAATTTAATAAAGGCTGCAGAATGTATTATTGTGTGTTGATGGTTAGAATTGCTGTGCACTTTAAATGTTACAACGTTGTACAGTATTTGTAAATAAATGTTTTTGTACTGACTCCACCAATAAAAGAACATGTTGAATTGTCTCACATTGTTTCCATTTGCTCCTTTGACAGTGTAACAAATGTAGAGGCTTGCTGCACTGTTTTTTTACTGCCTGGTCGCGCAATTGGCGTAGGAACTACGGCAATTGGCGTGGGAACTAGGTCAATTGGCGTGGGAACTTCTGTTCTAGGGCACCTAGAAAGGAGAAAATTTAAACAACTTACCGTAATTTTCTTTTCCTGGAACCATGGCAGTGGGCACCATTGGGTTAATCCCTTCTCACTCTAGGTAGGACAGGAAGTAGACTTTTGCAGGTAGGCCATATAAGGCCCCTCCCTCTACCTGCACACTAGTCTTACGATTCTTCCATAGCTGAAAATATATAACTGATAGGCATTAGACATACATAGGGAGGGTAACTATGTGCCCACTGCCATGGTTCCAGGAAAAGAAAATTACGGTAAGTTGTTTAAATTTTCTCCTTTCCTGATCACCCTGGCAGTGGGCACCATTGGGACATACCCAAGCAGTGCAAATTTTAGGGAGGGATACATCAGAATAGACAACACCAGTTTAATGTCTTATCAGTTCAACCTTTATTAATACACTTTACACTTTATTTCACTACAGTTTCTAAGACTCTACGCCCAAAGCTTGCGTCAGCTGATGATTGTACGTCTAGTCTGTAGTATTTCAAAAATGTATTGAATGAGGACCATACAGCTGCTTTGCATATCTGCCCTGGTGTAGCCTGGGCTTTGAATGCCCATGAAGTAGCCATGGCCCTTGTAGAATGGGCCTTCACGTTCAAAGGTTTATCTTGTCCTTTGCTTTCATAAGCTCTTTTGATACAAGACACAATCCACTGTGCAATTGTAGTCTTTGATGCTGCTTGTCCTTTCTTTGGTCCCTCTGGAATGACAAATAATTTGTCAGACTTTCTGATATCTCTCATCCTTTCTAGGTACACCTTAAGACATCTTACCACGTCCAATTTGTGTAACCTTTCCTCTTTCTTATTTTTTGGTTCTGGACAAAATGACGGGATCACAATCTCCTGATTCATGTGGAACTGTGATACCACCTTTGGCAGGAATTGATGTATCGGTCTAAGAACTGCCTTGTCTTGATGTATGATTAGGAATGGTTCCTTAGCAGATAGCGCCTGTAGTTCTCCCACTCTCCTTGCCGAGGTGATTGCTATCAGAAACGCCATTTTCCATGACAACCATTTTAGGCCTATCTCCTGTATTGGTTCAAACGGAGCTGCTGTTAATACATCCAAGACTAAAGACAAGTCCCATGTAGGAACCCTGTTCTTAATTTGAGGTTTTAACCTTTTAACTGCTTGAAAGAACCTGATTATCAATCTTTCCATTGCCAGATTTCTTTCCAACAAAGCTGATAGTGCCGACACTTGTACTTTTAATGAGCTGAGACTGAGACCTTTCTCAAATCCTTTATGCAGGAATTCCACTATTCCTCCTACGGACAACTGCTGGGCCCTCTGACCTTCATGTGGATTTATTCTTTGCGAATGATCCTCTTCCTCTAGAGCCACGAAAAAGCCGGTTCTGGCCACCTCTCCATGTTGTTTGCCTTGGTGAAGCCCTACCAGGCCTGTATGCCTTTGCTTCTTTATATTGATTTCTATTCATCTGTTGGAGACTGAATCTCCTGGCTCTGTATTCCTGCGGTAAAAAAATGCTCTTTCCACCTGATGCCTTTGTTATTATTGCATCTAGTTTGCTGCCGAATAGGAATTCACCTTCAAATGGTAATGTACACAAGGTGTTCTTTGATGCTGTGTCAGCGATCCACTGTCTGAGCCATAAGCTCTTCTTGCTGATACCGCTAGTGCCATAGACTTGGCCGCTAATTTTACTGCATCCAATGAGGCCTCTGCTATGTAATCAGTTGCCCATTTCACCTCTGACAATGCTTTAAGAATAGCACTTCTTTTTACACCTTTGTCTATTGCCTCTTCAATGTTGGCAATCCACACTCGCATAGCCCTAGCAGTTGATGTAGTTGCTATGGCTGGTTTGTAGGCTGTTCCTGCCGTAACATATGCTTTTTTTAATGCATAATCCATCCTTTTATCCATAGCGTCCTTTAATGACGCTGCTTCCTCTAAGGGGATTGTGGTATTTTTTACTATTCTGGAAATAGCAATATCCACCTTTGGGCTAACCTCCCAATTTCTCACCTCTTCTTGTGGGAATGGATACATTTTCCCCAATCTTTTAGGCGCAAATATTTTGGCATCTGGTCGGGCCAATTCCACCTGAATAAGATCTTTAATTACTTGGTGGATGGGAAAAACTCTATCCTTTCTTTGTCTTGCCCCAAAAAGTTTATCTTTCTTATGGGTTAACTCATCAGAGTCTTCTAGCTCCAATGCCAGCCTCATGGATTTAATAAGTGGATCCACTACTTCTACATCAAATTCAGATTCTTCCTCCTGAATTTCTAGCTCTGATGAATCCCTTTCTCCCTCTGATACTTGAAAACAATCAACCTCAGACTCATCTGACGAAAAACCTTTCCCTTTATCCAGACTGGTTTGGGATCTAGATCTTTTTTGCGTAGGGTAAACAGCTTGCTGGACTGCTTCATCCACACTCTGTTTAACTGCCTCCTTCATCAACACAAGGAAAGTGCTCATCTGTTCACTGGTATCACCTGCTGCAGTTTTAATACATTCTTTGCATAATTTCTTTCCTATAACAGCTGGATTCTCACAAGCTGAACACCACTTCGTTTTTTTAGCAACTTTTCCTCTACTTTTATGTTGCAGGGATTGACCCAAGCCTTTAGAAGATTCCGCTTCTGGGAGGGTAACCAACGCACTAAATTAAAAAACAAAATATATGCTAAACATACACCCTAATGTATATATATACCATCTCTCTTTTCCCATTGTAGAACTAAACTAAGGACTCACCTAATCTTGGGAACTGATGTTTTGGGTGTTTCCATTTTTGCATCCATATCCAGCACTTGGCTTCTCCCTGCTGCGCGTTCCATGCTGCAGCTTCACTCACACATACACCGTGTGGCCGTCGCTTCCGTGACGTCATCAAGTGCTCGTGCTCGTGCACCCGCACGGCTCGCGTGCTGTGCACGCACTTGCCGGCCTGCACACGCGCGCTCCCGAGCGGCTACGTGCACTGTACCCTTCTCCGCAGTATACTTGATACACCTGCCGTCCTCTGAACCTCCTCGGTTCACCGCGGATTACTGGGGTAGTACCGCCGCGTTGCTACGCTGTTGCGGTCTGAAAGAGGCTCCTCCGCTCGCAGCTATTGCTGCTCCCCCTTCCGCGTGTGGCGGGCTGCCGGGTACATTACCGCAGCGTCCATGCGCTTATGCGGTGAGTCTGGGCCTCCATGGCTCCCAGCTGTAGCTGCTGTGCGCCTCGATCGCTGGGCATTGCACTTAAGCTTTCCTCGCGCTGCAGCTGTTTCCCCCCCCAACAGGGGCACCCCCGACTCTAAGGGGTCTCCGTCTTGCCCCCCGTAGGGCGCACCGCGGAGCTTCAGGGCAGAGAGGGTGAGACCCTGGTTAACTGCACAAAGTGCAGTAGGTGAGGCCTGTTAAAAAATAACAAATCCTACACCTAGCTGTGAGGACAGGAAAAAGACTAGTGTGCAGGTAGAGGGAGGGGCCTTATATGGCCTACCTGCAAAAGTCTACTTCCTGTCCTACCTAGAGTGAGAAGGGATTAACCCAATGGTGCCCACTGCCAGGGTGATCAGGAAATAAAATTCATTTTGCCCCTAGATGTTAGGAACCCCCTCACTTGACCCCAACAGGGTCCGAGCAGTAATGGCGGCGAGAAAGGGTCACGCCGGCGAGGAGGGTCCTACCATTGAGCGTAATGGCAGAGAAAGCTTTGAACCAGCTAAGTCAGAATGAGCAGAAACCTGGAACCCACAACTCCGGTTCTGTTCGACCTAGAGGGCTCAGATTTGGTCACCATGTAGTCCTAGTTGCGGCAGGATTGCATGGCAAATTGCGACCCTCTCGTGGCAACAGAACGGAGTCAGGGTGATGTTAAAGTTCAGGTTTCTGCCATTGACTTGCATGGCAGAAAAAAAGCCACTTTGGTAATGTGCTTTTAAATTGTCTTTTGGTACCTCCGGTTCCGGGGGTCGTGCAAGGCTGATATTTCGCCACTATGGCAAGGGTCCTCCCGCATGAGGACCAGGCAAATTTCAACCCGCTCAGACCCACAGAACAGGTTATTTTACATTATATTCGCGCAATTGGCGTGGGAACTACTTAGGGCCGCGGTCAAGTTCACGGGCAATTGGCGTGGGAACTTCTGTTCTAGGGCACCTAGAAATAAAATTCTTTTTGCCCATAGATGTTAGGCACTGTATACCACTGTACAGTATACTGTAGAAGACACATAATGACACGATACTGAACATGTAGAATAAATGCATAGTTTTATTTATTCGGGTTTATTACACAGTATACTGTACGGCCGGAAAACATCAGCATACAGTACAATATTATCCATCGAAATCCCCCCATTAGCCGTTTTCTTTTCTGATGAAAAACAAAAAGAAAAGTTTTAATGTACAGTAATGGTCAGCCCCCTAAAGAAGTACCCAGCCAGCCCCACCAAAATAATACGGCAACTCACCATTGAATTTCCCATTCAGCTGGCGCCGGCGCCGGTCCACTGCCAGTCCAGCTTTCTTCATCATCCACGTCGACAGTTTGCAGCGGGACTAGTCCACCTGTAGTCAGCTGGTGAGGCTGGAAATCGCTTAGGTACATGCAAGCTTCATCAAAACTGCACGTCAAATCCGACTCAGGCTCAGGCTCAAGGTTGTCACTGACAGTGGGACCGTCATTGGAAGCCGGTGCTGGTGCTGGTGCATTGCTTGGCAGCGACTGTCGCTTCTTAGTTGGTTTTAACATGACCCTTCACTTTTTGCCGCCTCCATGATCATAGATACGGGAAAAATCCGGTGACACACACCAATACCCTCCAACAAATTGGGGCTCAATACGGTGAAAACAGGGGTCGCTACATAACCTTTTCCTTACTGCACGCTTCCACGTATGAGGAGTTGGCGAAAATTTGTAAAAGTCATAGTTTTCGATAAAATACTGATAAATTTGAGCAACTGTTGCCATCTTATCATCTGTTGCATTAATCGCGGCCCATATCAAATACGCGTAACTTCTGTCAGGTTTTTGGAAAGCGGGCTGCACTTGAACACTCATGGTGGGTCTCTGCAGAATAGTGTAAAACAAACTGATACTGGTCTTTGTCTTTCTTTAATATGAAAAGCCTAAATTGATACATTTTGGCAACTCTTCCTTCAGTCTCAAGGCCAAGGCCAAGTTACAATAGCACACTGTGGTACAGTATCTTTTTTAAACGAAACACCTGCAAGCCGACACATTACTGATTCGGCGCATTACAATTCATGAATTTCTGCCATCTGGCGGACACGCGAAGCATTGCAGCCTATTTAAATCCGAACCATTATCAATAAACGCATCAGCCGCGCGTCAGCCGGGCATGACCCCTGGCTGGGAACGCAAAAGGAGCGCGGCATGCTCCAGGTGAACAGCGTGCCATTCCAGGAACAAGCCAGGTAAAAGCCGGTGATTTGTAAGAATAAAAGCTGCCGCAACAGTATGAGATATTGATATAGATACTGTTGCAGTGCTACTTGATTGCTCCTCTTGGCACTGTATGTAGCCAATACAGTTGCTGGCTGCTTTACCAAGTGTGTGTGAGTCTTTTGATACACCCAGTCTGTCTGCGACATATTTGTTCCTCACTGCATGTCTTTGACTTTTTATGAGCTATTGATTTTCTGATTACTTAGAGTGCATTATAATATTAACTTAGGAGGTTATAACTGGATACGGGCTTGATCCGTGCCTCAGAGCCACATCTACACACTTTGTGGGCTCTTTGCACTTGATACACTTGTATGTATATATCATAGTAATCTGTTCATGTATTAATGAGGCTGTAAATTGATACGAACTTTGACTCGTGCCTCAAGGCGTTCTAACACAGTTTGTGTGCCTATGTAATATAGCTATCACATTAGGTACTTTACTATATATTGTACCAACTGCAGGTTCATTGTATGAATAAGTACTAGTTTACGTAATTTATTTGTAAATATTAACATTATCAGTCTTACGCTACCTGTTCATGATATACAGGTTTTTAATTACTAGTGCTGTACCTAGGGACTATCCACTATCAACTGTGACCTATTGAGGTACTAATTACTATTAATGTAATTTAATGTTAAGGATTTCCCCTCTGTTTCAGTTTTAGTTATTTATGTATTTAGCACTTTGGTCTGTCTTATATGTTTAATCACCGTAGTGATATATTCACTTATATATAATTTAGGTAGATTTAGTTATACACATTTATTGATGTTTTTTTGTAACCTTTTTTTATTTTTTCAAATATAAATATAAATAAAGTTTTATTTTACAATTTTCCATCATATCATACTTTACAATGAGTGCTATCAAAAGGGTGTGCTTTCCCCTAATTTCATTATCGTTCTATATCCCCTTTTGCACCTTTGTTACCAATTTATTTTGTTTATTGAGCTGAAGCGAGAGTTTCTTTCCCCTCCCACCTAACCCCATATTTTCTAATCTAATTTGTTGGTAGGAAGGACGTACAGAGACAGTAGGAGGGCATTCTGGTAAGTGCGTCTGCAAGGGGCCAAGGTATGCTGTGTAAAACTATCACCCATAGAGCTACTCATATGCTTCCTTAAGCAAGTGTGTTTTGTTTTGGTCTTAAAGGTTGATAAAGAGGGTGCTTGTCGGATATTGGGACGAATAGCATTTCAGAGGTGTGGGGCAGTCACTGAGAAAGGTTTAAGGCGGGAGATGTCTTTAGATACAAAAGGGGTAGAGAGAAGACATCCTTGAGCAGAACGCAAGAGTCGGGATGGTGTATAGCGAGAAATTAGTGCCGAGATGTATGGAGGAACAGAAGAGTGTAAAGCTTTAAAAGTGAGGAGGAGTGTGATACGGGATTTGTTAGGAATCCAGGAGAGGGATTTCAGCAGGGGAGACGCTGAGACAGGTTTCGGAAAGAGTAGAGTGATTCTGGCAGCAGCATTTATAATAGATTGTAAGGGAGACAGGTTTGAGGCAGGAAGGCCGGACAGAAAGAGGTTACAGTAGTCGAGATGGGAGAGCATGAAGGTCTGTGTCAGAGTTTTTTTAGTCGAGCAACAGAGGAAAGGGCGTATCTTTGTGTAGCCAGGTCCCCCTCTGCTCGGCGACCCCCCCTTCATTACCTCTGCGCTGGGAGCTCTGGTAAGTGCTGCTGGAGCAAAGCGGCAGACCCGCCGGAGGTTCTGGAGGGTGGGGGATGAGCAGGGAGTGCTCCAGTGCTCCGGAGGCACCGCAGCGGCCCGACATTGCAGGGCGCTGCCATATTGTCCTTCGCGCATGCGCAGTGCGGGAGGTAGAGGCGGCGGCCACCAGAGAGCTTGCGCATGCACAGAGAGAGCGCGCGAAACGCCACCAATGAGGAGAGGGCTCCAGGCAGGGACTACAGGTCCCATGAGCCTTAGGGGACCCCACGTGATGCCAGGGAGCCAATAGGGCTACAGTATCTCCCTGCTCACAGAATAGATACTTTTCGCGGGGTTTTGAGCCAAGTCAGTCGTCGCCAGGAGAGGCTAGGGGAAGGAGGTGAGGGTGCAGGAATCAGTTACTCACTGCACTAGGCCAGCAGCCCCCTAGGCCCCAGTTAGCCCTGAGCCATCTAGTAGCTTGTGTTGCTTCAGGGACAGGCCCCAGGTTAGGGACCCTGCACCTTACTATTAAGTGCTAGTTAGGGACACAGCGGATGCTGCGCTTCCCATCCAGAGGCTTGGCATCAAGCCTGCTCTGCAGAGAGAGCGGAACAGTACCCAGGGTGGACCGCCCTAACAGATCATCTCACCGGAGGAACCAGACATCTCCAGAAAGGTCGTCTGATCCTTTGCGAAGAATCTTTAACGCCCAGGTGCCGTCGCACTGGGCAGGTAACGTTACGCACGTGCACACACGAGTACTCTCACATAGTGGCAGCGCTGACCACGGAACAAGGGGGGTTATACTTTGGACATGGTGTGGGGGTACACGGTGGTGGGTGTGGGGATTACGTTATATCCTTATGCAGTGCTAACCTTGAATGTGATTGGTATAAGTTATGCGCATATATGCAGTAAAGCCTGTCCTGTTTTACAACCGTGTGATTACCGTGATTGTTTCCTGTGAGGGCCTCTTCCCACTCCGTTGGGATCCCTCCCAGGTGGAGGCGTTGCACCACGAGATTGTTATATGTATGTACCCCAGGCTCCCCGAGAGCCATACAGGTATACACAGCAATAGTAGCGTCTGTATTCACAGGGAATCCCGTTACATTTGTAATACTGCAAAGGAAAAAACAACAGGTTTAAGCTACCTTTTGTGAGAGGATAATGTGAGAGGAGAATGTGACAGGAGAATGTGATAGGAGAATGTGAGAGAGGAGTGGAGTGTGATCCCTAGGCAGCGTGCTTGGGCTACTGGGTGAATGATAAAACTTCCAACAGTAATGTGGAAGGAGGTAATAGGGCCAGGTTTGGGAGGAAGTATGAGGAGCTCTGTTTTTGACATGTTAAGTTTAAGTTAGCTGAGGACCATCCAGGATGATATAGCACAGAGACATTCAGAAACTTTAGTCTGTACAGCAGGTGTAAGGTCAGGGGTTGAAAAATAAATTTGTGTGTCATGAGCATAGAGGTGATATTTAAACCCAAGAGATGTGATTAGGTCACCTATAGAGAGAGTGTAAAGAGAAAAGAGACGAGGTCCCAGAACAGAGCCCTGGCTTAACCCCACATAGAGATCAATAGAGGAGGAGGACGTGTTAGCAAAAAAGAGACACTGAAAGTACGATGAGAGAGGTAAGAGGAGATCGAGGATAGAGCTTTGTTACAAATACCAAGAGTATGGATAATATGAAGGAGAAGAGGGTGGTCCACAGTATCAAACGCTGCAGAGAGGTCGAGTAATACACTGGCGACACACTTTATTCGAGCTCGGCTAGTCCCACGAATTCGGGTATACCCGGGTGTATTGAGGTTTGTGTTAAAGGTGGATTTCTTTTTTAAGGTAGAATGTCTGTATATATCTAGTTCTTTTTCAATGACAGGATTAAGATTGTTCATTCTGGATTCAACATTTTTACTGAGAAAAAATCTTTTAATCGTAAGTTTTCGCAAATATTTATTCGCATCTAAAAATAATTTGAAATTATTAGGCCCAATAGTAGGTGCAAAGGATAGGCCTTTGGTGACAAGATTAAGTTGTGGGATAGATAAATTGACAGAGATTAGATTGAATATACATTTAGTATCTAATTGTCTGGTTTTTTTTGGCTCTCTCTTCCCCCCCCCCCCCACCCCGCTTCCCTCTAGACTTCTTTCTCTTTTGAAGTAGTTGTTCCCCCCTTCTTTCTCTGAGAGTGGTGCATATTGATTTTTCATTTCCCATGAATTTAATGTGTCTCCTATCTCTAAAAAATCACTGGATCCTGTAGCTCCAATAGGTAAACGGGATCTACTGGGTTTAGGATTCCTAATGGGTTCACATCTTTCTCTTTCTCTTCTTCTATCTTCCCTTTCTTTTCTTAAATCTCTTTCTCTCTTTTGTTCTCTCTCTCTTTGATAATCTTTCTCTTTTTGTTGTTCTCTCTCGCTATTTCTATATTCTCTCTTTTAGATCTTTTTCTCTTCTATATTCTCTCTCTCTCTTTGTTGTTCTCTCTCTCTTTGTTGCTCTCTATCTCTCTGCTGTTCTCTCTCTCTCTGCTGCTCTCTCTCTCTCTCTGCTGCTCTCTCTCTCTCTGCTGCTGCTCTCTCTCTCTGCTGCTGCTCTCTCTCTCTGTTGTTCTCTCTCTCTGCTGCTCTCTCTCTCTCTGCTGCTCTCTCTCTGTTGTTTTCTTTCTCTCTGTTGCTCTCTCTCTGTTCTTTGCTCTCTCTTTTTGGTGATCTCTCTCTTTTCCATATCCTCTCTCTTTTTGAAATTCTCTCTCTCTATTTTGTTTAAAATAATAGGGTGTATGATCCTTTCTAGAGTGAGGATGTGCATATTTCGAGTCCTTATTGTCTCTCCATGGTGGTCTAGACATATGATTTTGTTTATAACCTGCTGTTTTATTAGTGTAAAACGGAGTGGTGTGGTAAGATATAGAATGAGTTCTTTCAGAAATAATATAATGGTCATCCACTTTTCCTTCCTGTTTCTGTTCTATTCTCTCTGATATAGGTTTGCTTTTCTTCTTTTTCCAATCTCTTTGTTCCCCTCTCAAATAATCGGTTTCATCTCTTTGAAATGTATTCATTTTATTAGTGTACAGTTCATTCTCTAATTTATCAATTTTTCTTTTTAGATCACGGTCTTTTTTTTTAAATTCTGAAGTATCTTCTAAATGAGCTAATTTCTCCTCTATAATAGTAACCTCTTCATCAATCTCCTTGATATGTTTCTTATGTTGGTTAATTATTGAGGTCATCAGCTCAAAAGAGCACTTATCCATTGTGTCATTCCAATTTTTAATGAAGTCCTCATCATCAAAATTAGATGAGGGGTTCTTTGAAAATCTCAGACCTCTGGGAATCCTATTACACTGGCGACACACTTTATTCGAGCTTGGCTAGTCCCACGAATTCGGGTATACCCGGGTGTATTGAGGTTTGTGACTGTTTTCTGCCCGAGTGCATTGAGTTATTTTCCAAGCAGGGATTGAAGCATTTTATTCCCGCTGGCTGCAATACTGCACAGTATATATATATATATACTGCATTACAATTCATGAATTTATGCCATCTGGTAGACACGCGAAGCATTGCAGCCTATTAAATCCTAATCATTATCATTTAACAGATCAGCCGCCCGTCAGCCAGGCATGAACCCAGGCTGGGAAGGCAAACGCAACGGGGCTTATCAGAGGTGAGGAGCGGCGCATTCCAGGTATCTGCCAGGTACATACTGGGTATTTGCTCGAATAAAGTGTGTCGGTGCAGTATGAGCAGCATGTAATGACCTCTGTCTTTGGCAGCAGGGAGGTCATTAGTTATTTTAGTGTGGGCTGTTTCAGTGGAGTGAGCAGTGCGGAAGCCAGATTGTAGATTGTCTAGGAGAGAGTAGGTGTTGAGAAAATGGAGCAAGCGAGAGAATACAAGATGTTCAAGGAGTTTAGAGGCAAAGGGCAGGAGGGAGACAGGGATTATAGTAGGAGCAAGAGGTTTTAGGAGATGGAAGGGAATGGGGTCAAGAGGACAGGTCATAGAGGGAGAAAAGAAGAGCAACAACACATCCTCCTCTAAACCTATAAAAACAAGCATTAATAAGAAATAAAACCTTGACAATAAAGGTGTCTTATGAGCTACAGTGGAATAACCTTTGTTTGCTTCTGTCTTTATATTTGCACATACAGTATGTATTTAGTGATTTCGCAACTAAATACACTGTATGACCCCCTCAGATGCTTGTGAATTGGACAAATCGACATTTATTATAACCTGTGAAAGAAAGAGTACAAAGTCGTAGAGAGATCCACCAATGTGAAAAAAGCAGTGCACTGCAACGACGGGCTAAGCACCAGGTATGATAAAAAAAGATACAAATTATAATCATGGCATATGGAAAATGATACGGGACAGGTATACTCTGACATGTTTCGTGATCTGCAGCACTCTTTGTCAAAGTACTTTTCCTGTATCATTTTCTATATGCCATGAGTTTAATAAACCTCTTTTTTTTTAATCATACCTGGTGCTTAGCCCATCCTTGTAGTGCACTACAACTATTATGACTACCTCGGCAGGAAGCACGCTTTTGGTGTTTTTCACCACCAGGCCATGAGTACACACCTCCGTGACTATATACATATCATCGGAATGATCAGAACTGAATACCAAATGTTGGTCACACTGCTTACTTGCTCCAGGGTTGGTGGTTCACTCGGAGGTGAGGGGATCCACTCCACCCGTCCTTGACTGGCTGGGTTGGATGCCGGATCTCCATACACCTCTTAGGACCCTGTACCCTTGCAATGGAGACACCCATTGATTGCATTATAGTGTTTACGGCTACTGGTGGTGATTATAATAGTGTTCTCCATAAGACTTTTATCCACATCTTACTTATTTAGTTGAAGTGGAAACTTTTTGCCACCCGAGCTCTTTAGCACTGACCCTGGACTTTATTTTTCTATTTGATTGATTAAAAAAAGCTTTGATTGAACCTGCTAAATGGGTCAGTACTGCATTTTGGAGCATACTTTAGAGTATCAGCAATGGTCGAAGTGTTATGGTTCTAAAAGATACATAGTACTGTACTTATTTATTTAGAAACCAATAATACCATAACTGTTTCGATATACTGTACTGTATGAACTTATAGTTCCACTTTTTATTAAAGGAAAGGGGTATGAGAGGTGCATGCGCGACGGGTTCGGAGATGGAGGCTTGATTTGAATGCTCCGCTACCCGCGGGCGAAATTTAGCACAATAACACCATAAAAATTTACCTAACCCAAAATAAAATATTGCCCCCGGCCCGGCTAGTCTCTCTGGTCATACAAGGATGGCGGCGACCCGCAAGAAGTCCAAGCAGAAGGTGGATGTCCGCACTTACTTTACCGGAGCAAAAAAGCCCAGGGAGACTGAAAGCATGGCGGCATCTGACTCCGCGCCGGAGCTGGAGATGGCCACGGAGGAGCTGATGGGGTCATTTAAGCGGGAGATTGCGCAGCTTCTCTCCGATCTAAAGACTTTCTTCCGGGGGGAGGTAGAACATCTGCGGAAAGATATTCTTAGCATCGGCAACCGCACGAATGCATTGGAGGAGAAGATGGAGGAGACCTCCAAATGCCAGAGGGAGACGGGATCCCAGATCACTAGGCTGGAGAGGAGGGTGGCAGAGCTGGAGGAGCGCCACGAAGATAGCGAGAACCGGGACAGAAGAAATAATTTACGAGTCAGGGGAATACCGGAGGAAATACTGGACCCGGATCGGCTAATCAACAGATGGATGACATCTATCATGCCAGGGAAGACCGAGGCTGAGTTAGTCATGGATCGGTGTCACCGAGCATTGCGGGCCCGACCACTGCCCAACAATCCTCCAAGGGACATAATACTCCGCCTACACCACTTTACAACAAAGGAGGAGATCTGCAGGCTGACCAGGGCTACACCGCTGGTGCCGTTTGAGGGGGTCGAAATGGCCATATTCCAGGACATTTCACCAATCACCCTAGTGCGAAGGAAGGCCCTCCAGCCCGTCACAAGACTACTGCGGGACAAGGAGATAAGCTACAGATGGGCCTTTCCATTCGCGCTGGTCGTGGTACAGAATGGCCGGACACAGGCACTTAAACACCTATCAGACGGTCCAGAGTTCCTGAGGAGGCTGGGGCTCCCCGACACGCTACAGCTACAAGAGGCTCTGGAGGCATGCCCCCCCCCCCCCCCCAGTAGAGGGGGGGGGAATGGGGGCAGCGAACGGTCACCGGAGGGGGGAGGGAGGACCCCCGAGACCCGTCTGAAGCTCATGACCGCAGCCGCTCTACACGCCCTGAGTTGCCTACCTCTGTCCCTGATTCACCCCCTGACTGGATGCTAAAGTTGAAGTGGGAAGGCCACGGAGATTGCGTTCCCCCCCCTCCCCTTTGCCTGATCTCATCCCCTTCCTCTGGACTGTGATCACCGACCCGGCTGGATCAGCGGCGGCTGAAAAAGAATAAAAAGAAAAAATTCTCCCACTTACCAAGATGGCGGCCCGGCGGAACATGAGGGACAATCGGGTGAAGAAACGCGGAAAGGCAATAGCGGATGATGTTTTGGCGCGAAGTTGTGGAGCTCCGCTCGGCTCCGCCCTCGGGACACGCCTTCCCCCTCTGCTGCTCGCAGGCGGATATGAGAGCAAAGCCGTGATGACGTCAGGAGGCGGGTCCACACGGAACCTTGGGGATCCGGAAGTGACAGCCGCGGAAGTGGGTAAAGCTCACAGGAGTAGCTGGACAAGGGCCGGAGGAACTCCCAGGGGGTGCGCGAATTCCCCCGTCGAGGAGAGTGGGAGGGAACTAGGGACTCGCTACTGCAGCGGAAGGGAACCGTGTCCCAGGACTGGCTGCGGCCCTGTGGCCCAGAAAGATAGCAGCCGAACGATTGCCGGGAGGTGGAGGGGGGGGTGGGAAGTAGGGGGAAACAATAATAATAATAATATTAATAAAATATGCACTCATCGGTCTGGGGCTAAAGAGGGGGTGCAATAGGGGTGTGGGGGGGATCAGAGAGTAGGTATATATATAGCGGCGGGTATTAGAATTTAAGATGGGGGCAGGGCAGCTAGGGCAGGGCCATCCGGGGTACCTGCCTCGTTATTTCTCCATTGATACACAGGTTAGAGAGGAGTGACACCTTTAGTACTATAGCACAGTTAGCTATGCAGTTGGGCTACCAAGGGGCTACTCACTAGTTAAATTGGGTTAATCTTTGTTTAATGTTACAGCTAGTTTAATTGATGGTTATATAACGTTACGTCGCCGGCGGGGGGCAGATGACTGCCCTCGTCCCCGAGTGTTGGCATGTGCCTTTGTGGCTGGGCTGTGGTCCTAAACCACAGTCCAGTCAAAGACCTGGGAATGCGTGGGCAGGAACACTTCCCACGAGCCTGGACAGGAGGGAGGGTGAGTCCAAGGCATGACTTCTATTCCCGGGCAGCAAACCATAGGTCGACTAGGACCAAATTGGTTTTATGTGTGAATGTTGTGTGGATTTGTGTTTTTTGTCTCCTCCCCCCCCCCCTTTGTTTCCCTCTCCCACCTCCAGGCTCCTTCAGAGGAAGTACAAAGGCGACACGGAAACAACTCAGCTGTTCCTGGCGTTCTACGCGGACACGAGGCACGGGTAGGACACGTCCTTATGCTACATACCTAGGCTCCCTATACACACACACACATGGCACTGACGTTCATTTCACAAAACGTTAAGGGCTTCAATTCCCCACAAAAGCGTAGAATCGCCTTTGCAGAATTTAAACGCCGGAAAACAGATGTTCTCTTCCTCCAAGAGACACACTATAGCTCTAGTAAAAACCCAGGGTTCATAGACAAAAACTTTAGACGATTAAGAGAAGAAAAGAGGGGTTGCTATATTATTTCACAATAGAGTCCCCTTCGAGGTTGAACAAATCAAGCGTGACCCAGAAGGTCGATATATTATTCTAGTGGGTCATCTACAGCAGTGCAGCGTGACCCTAGCATGCGTCGAAGCCCCATGTGAGCGTGATCCCCAGTTCTTCGACGCATTTTTTCTCAAACTCCATCGGCAGTAGGAAACGTTATTGTCGCGGGAGACTTTAACAAAGTAATGGACCCTCGCATAGATAGAACCCCTAGACACGAGCGGGAGAGGCAGGCAGGGGTCACGACACTGTTGGAGGGTCTGCGGAGAGGCTGTCTGGTGGACATATGGCGGGAACAACATCCTGGCGAGCGTAGCTATTCATTTTACTCACACCCCCATGACAGTTATAGCAGGATCGACCACTTCTTTGTCTCGAGCAGAATGGTCCCCCAAATCTCCGACACTATAATTCATGACATTACATGGTTGGACCATGCATCAATAGAGCTGCGATGCACGCAAATTATGCCGATTAGCCCGGGAGCAAACTGGAAACTGAACGAATCCCTGATTAAGATCCCAGAAATTGAACAGACAGTTAAAGATGAGATCAGGCAGTTTTTCTCATTAAACACGGGCAGTGTGGATTCTCACATCACGCTGTGGGAAGCCCACAAAGCCACGCTGCGAGGAATATTGATCAGCCTAGCAGCAAGACGAAAAAAGCTAAGGGAGGCCAAATTGACTCAGCTATATAAAAGGTTACATAAGCTCTCTACACTCCATAGCCTATCAGGTAGAGGGGACATTTTAAAGGAGCTGAAGGATGTAAGGATAGAGCTTAACCTCCTCCTCACATCCCGGGCCGAGAGAGACCTGAGCTGGACAAAGAGGAAATTCTTTGAGAAAGCCAACAAACCTGACACCATGCTAGCTAATCGGATCCGCAATAAACAGCCAAATTATAACATACAGGCAATCAAGACTAAATCAGGAGATCTGTCCTCCAACCCTAAATGGATAGTGGAAGAGTTTAGACTTTTTTATGAGCAGTTATACAACAGGGAGAAAGTAGCACATAGCACAAAGACTAACACCACACTTCAGTCATTCCTAAGAGAAGCGGATCTACCTACTGTAGGCTGAACAGGCTGGAGCACGAGGCAATTCAGAAGGATTTTACATTGGAGGAATTGATAGGGGTTATTAAGAACCTAAAACCCTCCAAAGCCCCAGGCCAGATGGGTTTTCCAATTTATATTATAAAAAATTTGTTGGGAGTTTAGCTCCGCATATGCTCAAAGTGTTCAACGGAGTACTGGCAGGGGAACCCTTCACGGCCCACATGCTCCAGGCGTCGATATCCCTAATACATAAGAAGGATAAAGATCCCACAAATTGCCAAAGTTACAGGCCGATATCATTAATCAATTCGGACATTAAAATGTATTCTAAACTACTGGCTAATAGATTGAGCGCGGTCCTGCCAAGGCTTATTCACCCAGATCAGGTTGGCTTTATTAGGGATAGACAAGCGGCCGATAATACCAGAAGAATAATAGATATTATTGATTTCATTAATGCCAACGGGATCCGTGGCATAGCACTAAGCTTGGATGCGGAGAAAGCCTTTGACAGGATTGACTGGCCATACATGGAGTCTACGCTTGGAGCATTTGGGTTCAGGGGGAAAATACTAGGGGCAATAAAAGCATTATACACAACCACGGTTGCCAAGGTAATACACCAAGGCTTCCCCTCGGAGCTGTTTAATATCAAAAGCGGAACCAGGCAGGGCTGCCCACTCTCGCCCTTGCTGTTCGCCCTATGCGTGGAACCGCTAGCAGCGCACATCCGTAGCAACCCGGACATTTCGGGAATCCAAATCCATTCACAGGAACATAAAGTGGCACTATACGCAGATGACATCATTCTGAAACTGACAAAGCCGCTCACCTCGCTACCCAATCTGTTCACCCTACTGGAAATATTAAATAGAATCTCGGGTTTCAAGATTAATCAGGCTAAATCCGAGGCGACAGTCTGAATATCCCGAGAGAAACGGAGAAATTAATAGAAATTAATTTTAAATTTCAATGTCAGCCGAAAACAATAAAGTACCTAGGGGTACATCTTACCAAACAGAGCTCCACTCTCTATCAGGCGAACTACCCAAAGCTTTTAAGGGCCCTGACAAAGGAACTCAAAGTCTGGTCCACTTACGGAATCTCTTGGATTGGCAGAATTTATTGTGTCAAGATGAACCTTCTCCCCCGTTTATTATATCTGTTCCAAACTCTCCCGATACCGGTGGTACGATCGGAGATCAAGGAACTACAAAACTCAGTCACAAAATTTATTTGGCAAAATAAAACACCACGGGTAAAAATGACAATTATGCAAAGATCCAGAGAGACCGGAGGCTTGGCGGTGCCGAGTTTGTTGGCATATTATAAAGCGGCCCAATTATGCCAAATTACCCAGTGGCATGGGAATCCAGATCTGAGACGGTGGGTGGCGCTGGAGAAAGAGGTCTGCGCCCCACTGGAGATCAAAGATTTAATTTGGTACCCAAAATCTAGATTAAAAGACTTAAGGGACCCTCTGTCCTCCATGCTCAATTCGTTGTCGGTCTGGGAGGCGGCTAAAAATAACCACTCATTAACCTCAAAACACACCTTAATGGTTCCTCTATATGGGAATCCAGATTTTGCTCCAGGGCTAGTCGGTAAAAACTTCTCACTATGGCCAAATAGGGGGCTCCAACGACTAAAGGACCTGGAGGGGCGTGACACCATCAAACAATTTGATCTATTACAGTCAGACACTGGCATCCCCAACACAGAATTCCTTAGATACCTCCAGGTCCGGGCATTTTACACCAAACATGTAAATAGACCACCGCTAACCAATTTTGAGAAGCTCTGTGGTTGGGGCGCCGACACACGGGGACTCATCTTTGCTTTGTACAGGGTAGTGGTCGGTTCTGACAGTGACGGCCCACATAAACCCAGGTTCATGACACAATGGGAAACAGATTTGACAGGGCCACTAGAGGACGAGGACTGGACAGAGATTTTCAAGGCTGCGGCCAGTAGCTCGATCTGTACAACATTAAAGGAGAACTCATATAAAGTACTAGTGAGGTGGTACCTCACCCCAGTTAGACTGGCAAAATTCACGGCGGGAGCTTCCCCGCTCTGCCCCAGGCAGTGCGGGGAACAAGGGGATCTGGTGCACATGCTGTGGTCTTGCCCACGACTCAGACCCGTGTGGATCCAAATTAGAGATTGGCTACAGAGGATCTTTTTGGGTCTCAAAATTCAGCTAGACCCGTGGGTGTTCCTATTAGGTAAACCCATGAAAGAAGTGTCTAGATCAGGGAAAAAATTAATTGCACACTTTGCTACGGCTATGAGGTGCGAGACCGCAGCACTGTGGAAGCAGAATGCAATTCCATCATTAGATAAAATTCGGAACAGAATTTGGTTTGTTTGCCAGATGGAAAAGTTGACAAGTCTGGTCAACGACACTGGCCCAAAGTTTCAAAAAGTCTGGCTGCCTTGGCTGGCACAGACGGACATCCCAGGGTTGAGCAATGCCTCCATCTGGCTTTGATAACAGCAGGTGAGTTCTCCTTGGATGGTAGACAGGAGCCGAAGTTGGTCACACATGAGGGAGACAGTAGCCCCGCCACACAAGGTCGTTACAGAGGGTTCATTACCCTCCTCCCCACTACCCGGTGCCACGTCGAAGAGGATGGGCGCAATACTAGATCATCTGAATAGGAGCAGAGAATATCAAACGCTAGAGATTCCTCCTCTGCCCCCCCCTCCCTCCCCCTCCCGTCCTCCCCACCCCCCCTTCCTACCCCAATACCTTCCTGTCTCCCCTCCCCATGTCTGTATGAATGGTGTATGTCCCACGAAATGCTTTTTACGACACACATGTGACAATTGTATGTTATATTCTGAAAAAAAACAATAAACAGAATGTTGAAAAAAAAAAAAAAGGAAAGGGGTATGTCAGTTAATGTTAGATCAGGGTCCGATACCCTGCATCAGACCTTAGTGAATCCTGATTGGCAGCTAATCTCTAGGAACCTATGTTGTGTCCAGGATGCCTCTGGAGGAGAGAAGCCATTGCATTACTTAATATTAGTACTGTACCTCTATGGTTTGCAAGATCCTGACGCCCACGAGAAAAAAAGGAAAAACATGTAATTTAGGGGCAAACATTCCAGTTATAAAAAATTAAATGTATTAATAATTATTTCTCCTGTATAACCCTCGCATATATGGTTAATATCAGTATAACATAAAAATACATTTCTCATTCTGAGTTTTCATTTTTTCAGGAAGCTAATAAGTATTCATGAATTTTTTTTAATGTGTTTGTTCAGAACAAATAGATTCCTTGCCTGCATGATCTGCTTTTACTCCTCACAATGACAATACATGATTCAGTTACATATTACACATGACAAGGATAGCAGCTACTTTCCCTGAATACATTGCTATAGTAACTGCAGCTACCACACTTTGCTCATGATGAATTACTGCTGGTGTTTCATTAACCCCTTAACTGGTAAAATGGCCAGCAACTCATTGCAAGGTTTCGGGTCTTCACATGAGAGCAAAAGGGTTGCATACAAGCCAAGTCACCCTACAAGAGATGTGGAAAATGTTGGCATGAGATCACAAACTGTGCGAAAATTGCCCATAAATTGCGGGGGAAATAATCTCGGCTCAGTCAGAGTTCGCAAGTGATTTGCAAAGTCTTTGTAGGAAGAGATTCAATCTCCTGAAACAGGCCTTCTGAGGGAGAGAATTTGAATATGCTAAATATATATTAAAGGGTTTAAATTGGGATACTTTGAGGCATCTCAGGTGTGTTCACTGGTATCCCACCATGGCCTGGAGTCATAAACTCCGGTAAGCAAGAAAATGCGGTAGTATTGGCCACAAAAGGCCTTATTTATATGGTGCAAGTCATAAACGTTGTACCATTAAAAATAACACCACAGTCAAGAAAAATATCCGGACTAGCACCAATATCACAAAATACTGCAAATGTGGTTATTTTGGTGCTATTTATCAAAACTGGGTTAACACCAAAAAATACAGCTTTTTTTAATTTTATTTTTTTATCACCTACAGATGTAGTAAGACTTGCTGTTCCCATGACCATGCAAAACCAAGTGCAAATCCCAGGCACTTTATTGCATGTCGCGGTCTCATGACCGTGGCTGCCAAATGGTGTTTGGCATCTGCATTAGTAATCTTCAGAAACGATAGGCAGTGCTAGCATCTTTAACCTAAATTCAATGCAGTATTCTTAGGTTATTTCTACAGTAATGCACGTTTTGTACTGTTCTGTGTAATGTAACACATCCCTTATTCCCATGCAATCTTTAAATTATGGGAAAATTCAGATATCAGACTCAGGCCCGAATACATAAAACTCTGTTATAATGACGTTAATATCGCACCCGGTCAAAAAAAAATGTACCAGCGTTATTACCTCAATTTTAATTTACCGGGTGCGATACCCAGGCAAAACCGTGATGCGGGAATGAACCCGACTGTTAATACCGAAAGAAATAACTACTCACCAGAGACTGTTCTTCTATCAACAGAGGATCCATTGGTTCGGTCAAGTTGAGGATCCATCAACCTTCACCCAGGATGTCATTGGCTTGGTAGAAGCCATCAAGCCTGGATCTATTGTAACAGATGTTAAAATGTTGTTTTTTTTGTGCCATCGGGCAAGGATTATTTTGATTATATTTTTTGCATTTTTATTGTTCTTGGCCATCGGACAGGGATTGTTTTTTGAGGTTTTATTTTTATGGTTGGGCATTGGTCATTTATCGTGTGATGCAGCTGGTGCCACTGAGGATGAGACAGACGGTCTTCAGCCTGGCTGGGGAAGTAATACTTTTATTTATTTAGGGTGTTTATTGATAGGCACATAGCTAATCTATGTCTCCGTTGAGGTCTAAGGTAGGCACAGTGCTAATCAATGGATTTAATGGCTTAGAATTTATGATGTTATGATGTATTTTATTGCCTATTTTGTTTTATGCTTTTCATTGGGCAAAGGATCTTTTACGCACATTTGCCTAACAGGACTATTGCCCGTTACTGTAGGGGGTGTTGGTTTTGTTGGTGGTAGGGTGGTGAGTGATGGGAAAAGTTGCCCCAGGGAGGGTAGTTAGGCCTCTTGGGGGAAGTGGCGGGAAGGGCTAACCTGTTCCTTACCTTAGCGGTTAGCCGCTAAGGTAATGAAGGTGGGTAATGTCTTTTAATATTGTTCATGTTTTTTTTGTATTAAAGGTTACCATTAATACCTTCATTGGCAATCTAAGCTCCCATTGTGAGGGTATAGTTAGCCACATTTGCAATAAATGGTTTCATGTTTCAAATGTATTTTGAATGTTCTTTTTTTTTTTTAAACATATTTTTTCGGTTAGTGCTCAAAACCACTATTAGCGACAAATGGCTCATGGGGATCTTGGGCATTAGTCTGGCGAGGGCGAGAAAAGTTAGGTGTAGCAGATAGTTGCCCCAGGCAGGGTGGTTAGGTCTCCCCTAGTGGTTAACCCCTTCATGACCTTACCAGTTGGTCACTAACATAATGAAGGGGGGTTATTAATGTTTTTTAATGTTAATTAATTTGATTTTTAATTATAGCTTACCATTTATAAACAATGTGGTTATTTAAGTCCCCTATTGGGGACCCCTTGGCTAATTAAGTGACTAGTAAAAAATTGACATGCAATGCTTTACTTACCGCTAAGGCAAACACAGGTTTAACCTCTACAACCATCCCCCTCCCAGTGGTCCTAACCACCCTCACTGAGGTAACTACTCTCAACACCCACCATCCCCAACAAACATCAGCCCACCATAATGGCCAATAGCCCTATTAGCTTAATGTGGGTAACATGGCCTTTGGCCACTAGAAGTATGCACAAATGAATCTAACATACAAAATACATTAATAATACAATATATAAACATTACTAAAATAAACATTATAGTAACAGTGAACCGTGGCATTCACAAATCCGGTGCTCACAGGTTAATATCTGGAAGCTGGGTAAAATCCTGTAATGTGTCCTGAAACAGGAGAGACTGCCATACAGACTGACCTCCAAATGCACATATGAATACGTGAGATAACAGATAGTCTTAGGTAACTGGCTTAAGTGTAAGCTCTAGTGTTGTAGATAATGACTCACGGTTGTAAGGAGGGTCCGGTGGTCTCTCAGGGAACTTGAAATCTCCTCCGGTCCTCTTCACCACGATCTGACTGCGACTCCTCCGTCGCAATGGGTGATGGGATCTCGGCGTTGTCTGTGTCCAACTGTTACCCCAGCAACCTGGCGTGCTACCGATGACGTCTTGGAAATCTGCAGTGCTCCTCCCGCAGGGGGAAAGATCGATGCACCGCTGAAAATTAATGCAGAGGCTGATTAAAGTGACTTAGAAGAATCTTTATTGCTAAAATAAAGATTCTTCTAAGTCACTTTTATCAGCCTCTGCATTGATTTTCGGCGGTGCATCGATCTTTCCCCCTGCGGGAGAAGCACTAAAATAAACATTGTCAACATGAACCTATTGATTTTCACTGTGGCTACCATATTAGCACTCAATGGGAAGCTGTAATACCCCATACCTGATGAAGCATCTTTATCTTCAGGGCTGTAGCCACCCTGAACCAATAGAACCAACCATTCAAAAAGCCATAAAAGTAAATCAGACTGATGGACTTTGTAATCCCAAAACCCAATGGTCTATTTGTAATCTATCCCTAGCCATGGTCTTCCGATGGTTGATCTTCAACATGACCAGAAGCCCTGGATCCTCAGATGATAGAAGATTCTTCTGATGTAAGTATTTTTCTTCATTCACAGACATCTTTTTTCATCACTGGATGTAGCCTCTACTTCAGTATTCTGTGAGGACCTTGACCTTTTGGAGTGGCTAGGGCTGTTGTAGACGATGTTTCATAGGGATATATGGTTGCCTGGCTATGTGCTTCCCTCCATTTATGATGACATCCTGGATTTTGTCAACTAAGCTCCTCCTGGTTGCACTTACCGGCCACTGGGTAAATGTGATAGTTTTATTACCGCTTACCATTGAGTTCCAATGTGAGTATCTAGGCTTCAATTGAGAGGGCATAGGTAGCCACAGTGACAATCAATGGGTTCATTTTTGTTGTTTAATAATATTTAATCATTTTAATAATTTTTATTTTAATGTTGTATGTTTTTATTGTGCTTATACTGGTCAATATCCCTATTAGTCACCTTCGGCTAATAGGGATGTAGGCCTGTGTAAGAAGTCTAAGAGGGGAGTGATGTTTGTTGGGTCAGGTGAGTATTGGGGTAGTTGCCCCAGAGTGGATGTTTAGGACCCCCAGGGGGTGTTGGTAGGGGTTAGCCCCTTATTTGCCTTAGCAGTTATTAGGGCATTGCATAGAAGTGTCTTACTAGCCATTAGGTAGCCAAGCGGGGTAGATAGTGTGGCCAGCTGGCCACTTGGCAAGCCAAACCCTTTGCCAGCAAACCCAAGGCTAGCTGACTACTTGGGCTACTAAGGGCTTAATATCTACTTACATGTAATATGCATTACCTATTCCATGTTTTAGTTTATGTTGCCTATGTATATAATGGCTATTATAATGACCATTATAGACATAGGCAAGATAGGATTAATGCCAGCCAAGAGTAGGTGATAAAAAATGTAATTTTGGGGGGACGTCAGCCAGGTTTCCGATAACTATCAGGACTTGATGAAAGCACCAAAATTAGAAAATTTGCATTATTTAGTCATTTTGGTAAACAATGCGTTATTGTTTGCGGTATAACGTTAATGACTTGCATGTTAACGCTTTTTGGGGGCTATAATACTGCATCTTTAGGCTAACGCCATTTGATTACTCTAGGCCATTGCATTGCTGGATATCCTAGACATTATATTAAGGGGTTTTCATTGAAATGTCAACAGAAATAAATCTATTTTCCTTTTATGTACCAAGCATAAACCAACAGTAGTGCAGTATCATTTCAAAGCCAATCTAAATCACAGCAGTCAAATCTTGGCATTAACTGTGTTGCAGATATAGGTTGATATGTATTAATGCCTCCTACCAGCCAAACTAGGGCAGAGCTGGAACAAAAACAAAAACTTCACCAAATCTATCAAGGAAAAACATCGCATTGCTATTATGGGATTTTTTGCTTTGACAAATACCGTATGCAGCAGTGAGTATCTATTTTGCTCCAGTTTTGCCCTTGCTTTGTAGCTTGTAGACTCTGATACACAGCCTTATTGTCTACATTACTGTTCTTTATTGCCCAGAATAATGTCTGCGTCCAGCTCAGCCCTATTATCAATAGGAGGAATTGCAGAATGTGTGGTGGGGCTTAAACATAACATCAAACACAGAGCTATTGTGCACTAAAAGTTTTCAAATGCTGATAAGTACTGGTTCTGCCCAATAAAGGGACAGTTGGTCCTGAAACCCCTTATGCTTTCTGTGGTGCAATAGCCTCACTTTCATTGTACTGAAGACTTCCACATTATATGTTTTGGTTGCAGACATTATGGGAGTTTGAGTGCTGGTTCCTGTCATGATAATGTCATGAGATATTATGTCTTTTAATCCATCTGGTGCTTCAGGGATTAAAAATGAACACCTTGGGTTTAAAAGTGCCATATATTGGGTTATGACAGGTCCAGGCTTGCCATGGGTGGGTGCTGTGCTTCAAACCGAACTGACACATGTGGGTACAGTTTGATTTTAAAAATAAAAATAAATGTTTTATGGCCCCCTGGCCGAGCCTGGTTGTAGGACTGTTAAAGAATCTAGAGATGTAAGTAAATTATGGCTCTGCCGACACTAACAGGACACTAGTTAAAGGATTTCAAAGCATTCTCTAGAAGGGGTTTATGGATGGTCAGGGGGCATGGCTAGGAAAGTATTCAACATGAGAGTGACTCTCTCAATAAGAGAATATCATGGGATGTCATATCCTCTGCATAATACGAGTTACAAATCTGTAACCGTGTCACTGTACAGTAATGGTCAAAATAACTATTATCCAGATATGGATAATAGCTCATTTGCCGATTAATAAATAAAACATTAGCCAGGCAGCATAAATAAAGTAAATAAACCTTTCTACTTACCCCTGCCATCATGAAGGGCATCCTCATCAGCATACTGCAGGGCCATGTCCTCCGATGCCAGCAAGAATACATAAAAAAATTCAATCTAATGGCCCCTAACCCCTTAATCACCTTAGCGATTAATAACCACTATAGTAATTAAGGGGTTAACCCACCCTCCCAGGACATCTAATCACCCTGTACCCATTGATTGGCATAGTGGTAAATCTTACCCATATAATATGGGCATGATAAGCTACTATACTGCACCAACACACTTTATTCGAGCAAATGCCCAGTTTGTACCTGGCAGATACCTGGAATCCGCCGCTGCTCACCTCTTGCATGCTTCGTTGCGTTTGCCTTCCCAGCCACGGTTCATGCCTGGCTGACGGGGGCCTGATCTGTTAAATGATAATGAGAAGGATTTACTAGGCTGCAATGCTTCGCGTGTCCACCAGATGGCATAAACTCATGACTTGTAAAGCGCCAAATCAGTAATGTGTGGGCTTGCAGTTGTTTCGTTTAAAAAAGATACTGTACCACAGTGTGCCATTGTACAGTAACTTGGCCTTGGCCTTGAGACTGAAGGAAGAGTTGCAAAAATGTATCAATTTAGGCTTTACATACTGTATTAAATAAAGACAAAGACCTGTTTCAGTTAGAGTACACTATTCTCCAGAGACTCACCATGAGTGTCCAAGTGCAGCAGCCCGTGTTCCAAAAACCTGACAGAAGTTATGCTTATTTGACATGGGCCGCTATTAATGCAACAGAGGATAAGATGGCAACAGTTGTCCAAATTTATCAGTATTTTATCGAAAACTATGACTTTTACAAATTTTCGCCAACTCCTCATTTGTGGAAGCGTGCAATAAGGAAAAGGTTATGTAGTGACCCCTGTTTTCACCGTATTGAGCCCCAATTTGTTGGAGGGTATTGGTGTGTGTCACAGGGTTTTTCCCGTATCTATGATCATGGAGGCGGCGAAAGGCGAAGGGTCGTGTTAAAACCAACTAAGAAGCGACAGTCCCTGCCAAGCAATGCACCAGCACCAGCACCGGCTTCCAATGACGGTCCCACTGTCAGTGACAACCCTGAGACAGAGTCGGATTTCGCGGCCAGTTTTGATGAAGCTTGCATGTACCTAAGCGATTTCCCGCCTCACCTGCTGACTACAGGTGGGCTAGTCCCGCTGCTAACTATCGACGTGGGTGATGAAGAAAGCTGTACTGGCAGTGGACCGGCGCCGGCGCAAGCTGAATGGGAAATAGTATGGTGAGTACTGTATTGTTGCCGTATTATTTTGGTGGGGCTGGCTGGGTACTTCTTTAGGGGGCTGACCATTACTGTACATTAAAACTTTTCATTTTGTATTTCCTCAGAAAAGAAAACGGCTAATGGGGGTATTTCGATGGATAATATTGTGCTGTACTGTATGCTGATGTTTTCCGGCCGAACAGTATACTGTGTAATAAACCCGAATAAATAAAACTATGCATTTATTCTACAGTACATGTTCAGTAAATTACTGCACATACTGGGGACGAGATGTGTTTGCAGCAGAGAGAGATCCGCTGCTCTCTCTGCGCAAACATCGGCACATTAAAAATTATTTGAAATACATTTTTATTGATAGTGTACATGTGCAGGGGGTCTCCGGAGATGAATCGCGTTGGTTTTAGGTCTGGGGACCCCCTGCTCCCCGAGATACAGGCCCCTTTAGGGGGTGCCGGTATCCCTCTGCTTGGTTTAAAGGGCCCGATCACGTGATCGCGGCCTGTAAACCAAGCAGAGCAGAGGGTTACGGCACCCCCAAAGGGGCCTGTATCTCGGGGGCAGGGGGTCCCCAGGACCGAACCTTGCGCTTCTGCTCTGGAGCCCCTGCACATGTACAGTATCAATAACACACTACAATATACAGTATAAATAACACGTTCTTCTTTACCTTAGCGGCTATGCGCTATGTAAGAAGCATCATTTCTGTTTTTAATAATATTGTACAGTGAGCAGGGGGTTCCCTGAGCCAGAAATGAATGCTCAGGACCCCCCCCCTGCTCCTGCTCAATATTATTAAAATACGAAAATGCTGCGTCATTACCTGCGGATAGCCGCTAAGGCAATGAAGGGGGTTAACCCACCGTGCGCCGCTTTATTGTGTGTAGTGGGGATGGTGAGGGGGGTATTGGCCCTTGGTGTGAGTTTAGGACTTGTGGGGGGGGGGGGTTTGCGGGTGCACTGAACCCTCCACGACGTAGCATTTAATACCCTACGGTCCATGAGGGTTAAGCCCCCCGCTACCCCCCCCCCCGAAGCCCATTCCACCCACCCTCCGCTACCCCCAAAAAAAATACACACACACAGCACAGCAGCCGCCAAAAAATAATAAATAAATCTGTAAATAAAATACGATAAATGACAATAATCATTTAAATACATTTTATTGATAGTGTAGATGTGCAGGGGTCCCGGAGTGAATCCATGGTTTTAGTTCTGGGGACCCCGTGCCCCCCGAGATACAGGCCCCTTTAGGGGTGCGGTATCCTCTCTGCGTTTAAAGGTCCCGATCACGTGACCCGCGCCTGTAAACCAGCAGAGCAGAGGGATACCGGCACCCCCAAAGGGGCCTGTATCTCGGGGGGCAGGGGGTCCCCAACCTGAAACCTGGCGCTTCAGCTCCTGAGACCTCTGGCACTCTACACTATCAATAAAAATGTATTTTAAATGTATTTATTTATATTCATTTATTTATTTAGATTTATTTATTAATTGTGCTGCTGCTGCAAGTCCTAAACTCACACCAAGGGCCAAACACCCCCCTCACTCCCAATAAAAAAAATTCATGCACAGCAGCCCCACAATTAATAAATAAATCTAAATAAATAAATAAATACATGAAGAGAAATAAATATACAGTATACTGTATATATATACTGGATATATATACAGTATATATATATAATAACAATCCCTATACTTACTGCTGCGGCCGAGTTTATTCGAGCATTTGCCCGTTCTCGGCCGCAGCAGTAACCTGGCGCGCGCCGGAGGGTGCCGGGCGCGCGCCGAAGCAGCGGAAGAGCGCCCTCCGATCGGGGCGCTCTCCCTCCCGCTGCCGGGTCCGCCGGGTCCCCCGGAACACCCTGCCGCCGTCCCCCACATCGCGGGACACCAGGGCTCCCTCGGGGAGCCTTGGACGCGCGTGCAGGGGGCGCTGGCACCCGATGACGCGTGACCGCGCATCGGTGACGCACGGCACGCCGAGGGAGTGGGGCTAGCAAGCCGGGGCATCCCCCGGATTGCGGAACTAGCCCTGCTCGGATTAAGTGTGTCGGTAGTGTATACAGTATATACTGTGTATATATATATATACACTGTATACACACACATATATATATATATAGATATAGATATAGATATATATAGATATATATAGATATATACAGTATACAGTATATATACACACATGATGAACCAATATACAAATACATGTAGAAAGGTTATCAAAATCATACTGTCCTACAGATAACGCTTCTCTATACAGACAATAATAATAATCCATTTAATAATCCTAACTGATTTTACAATATAAAACATAACATTCCAATCCACACAGTACATTGCATTTACATTGTATAAATGATGCATAAAATCTATGCACCATATACATTCTGAAAATGAATGTTAACAATATAATTTCAAGCTTCTCTACCAGTAAATACAAACACTTCCAAACAAGTCAACTATTTTAACACCATATTGCCACTGTGTTGCCCATTGTCATCGCGCGCAATGGGCAACACAGTGGCAATATGGTCTATATATTTATTGCATCGTTCCACGGTGAGTACATCGTTCCAAAAACTCATTATGGCTTTATACAACTCGTCCTTCTTGGAGGGTTTCGCCTCTTTACGGATGTGGTTCTTCAGCTGATGCCAGACCATTTCGATCGGATTGAAGTCTGGCGATCTGTGATTGGAAAGAAAGGACAATTAGTTTAAGATATACAGTACACAGTAAAAACAGTGGGGAACATAAATGGGACACGGTCTACTGCACTTACTCCGCTGGCGTCTTCACCCAGTTGATGCCGTGCTCAAGGATATGCGCCGTCGACGCGGTGTGCTTGGGATCATTGTCCTGATAAAAGCGATGCCCATTGGGAAAGTCACGTCTGATGTATCGCACTATCACGGGCACAATGTTGTCTTGGAAGAAATCTTTATTCATGATTCCTATAGCAAGAAAAGAAAAGGGCTCAATAGTACAGTAATCGGATTGAAGTCTGGCGATCTGTGATTGGAAAGAAAGGACAATTAGTTTAAGAGATACAGTACACAGTAAAAACAGTGGGGAACATAAATGGGACACGGTCTACTGCACTTACTCCGCTGGCGTCTTCACCCAGTTGATGCCGCGCTCAAGGATATGCGCCGTCGACGCGGTGTGCTTGGGATCATTGTCCTGATAAAAGCGATACCCATTGGGAAAGTCACGTCTAATGTATCGCACTATCACGGGCACAATGTTGTCTTGGAAGAAATCTTTATTCATGATTCCTATAGCAAGAAAAGAAAAGTGCTCAATAGTACAGTACAGTGCATACGGTAAGGCAACACTAGTCAAATATTTTTTTTGTGTCAGCAGTATAAACACTTTTGTATATGTGCAATTTCACATCGTACAAACAAACACACTTGTAATTTTACATATATGATGTGTAGTTTTTATGATAAACAACACGTATACCGTAGTTTATATAGTAATATTTATTATATTACATACCAACAGTATATAGTGTATTTGTGTGGTCAATTAATATTTTTTGTGCAGCAAGTATACACTTTTGGTATATTGCAATTCATCTTACCAAACAAACAACGGAATATACAGTATCTTATGTGTATTTATTATGATATAACCAACAGTATATTTATCTAGTATATTTTATATTACCACAGTACTGTATACTGTCTATTTTGTCTATTTATTTTTATATAGTACAGCGTATACATTTTTGTATATTTATATTTACTGTATATCTACAACTTATGTACAGTATACAGTATACATTTTATATTTGCTGCTATATTAATAACCAATATAATTTCTTTATGCATTGTAGGAGACTACTCTCTTGGTGACGAATAGTGAGGAGAATGATGAATGAGCGCATTAAGGGTTAAAAAACACTCTGCATGAAACGCACATCTGGAACTGTATCCGAGAGCAGCATAAAGAAGATGAGGACCCACGAATTGGATGGAAATATGGACGTGTGAGGTTATAACTGGCCGTACCGGAGGTACTGTAAAGTAAAAGTGTTGTTTATGCAAACGTACTGCGCTGGTGACGCTATTTTTTTTATTCATTGTCATTACAGACGTACCCCAAGATACGTGAACGCAACAAATCAAAAAGAGTGCTACGTCCAAGCAGTGGATCGACAGCAGTGAGACATTCCAGGTTGCACTTCACTGATGAGTCTACTGTGTCGCTGGAGATTTTGCAGATTTGCGTTCTCACAAAAAAGAGCCCATACTTTGAACAGCCGCGGCCAACACCCTTTGAAGCTGCATGTGTGGGGTAGCCATCTGTAGGCGTGGACCGGGATTCATTGTCCGTCTTTGAAGGTACAATTGTCTCAAATATAATGCCGCCTAATGCACTGTCCTTGATCTAGTTTCTCTCCAGCGACACAGTAGACTCATCAGTGAAGATGCAATCCTGGAAGTCTCACCGCTGTCGATCCATGCCTGGGCCTGGAGCACTCTTTTGATTTTGTTTGCGTCCCGTATCATGGGGTACGCTCTGTAATGACAATGAATAAAAAATGTTAGCGTCAAAGCGCAGTACAGTTTGCAAAACAACATGTTTACTTTACAGTACAGTACCTCCTGTACTGTCCACTACTAACCTCAAGAAATAATATTCTTTATTTTATTTATAAACTCACATTTATAAACCCTGTAACCCACCCCCGCTACACACAATAAAAAATAATCACACACAGCATCCCCGCAATAAATAAGTAAATAAATACAAATAAATACATTTGAAATACATTTTTATTCCTAGTGTAGATGTGCAGGGGGTCTCGAGAGCTGAACCGCACTGGTTTCAGGTCGGGGGACCTCCTGCCCCCCGAGATACAGCCCCCTTTATGAGGTGCCGGTATCCCTCTGCATTAAAGGCCCCGATCACGTGACCGCGGCCTGTTAAACCAAGCAGAGCAGAACATTTTTATTCCTAGTGTAGATGTGCAGGGGGTCTCGGGAGCTGAAGCGCACAGGTTTCAGGTCGGGGGACCTCCTGCCCCCCGAGATACAGCCCCCTTTATGAGGTGCCGGTATCCCTCTGTGTTAAAGACCACGATCACGTGACCACGGCCTGTTAAACCAAGCAGAGCAGAGGGATACCGGCACCCCCTAAAGAGGCCTGTATCTCGGGGAGCAG